>ML434434.1:2896-30355 GCA_005239525.1 Nicotiana knightiana | reverse complement strand
GGGGGGGGGGGGGGGGATTAGGCTGATCCAAATATGTTAATTAATTAGTTACTCTCCCACCAAAAATTATTATTTATTCAATTATCGACATAATTAAGAATTATCTCAAATTCCTTAAAATACTGCTCACTTTTAACACACTTTATACACCTTACTATAATGGTCATGCGGTATCTTGTATGAAACTAGTCCATAAATGCCGGTTATTATAGCTCGGACCATATTTTATACCAATTTGACAACCTTCAACGAAACACATTTTCTTTGATTCACTTACCCTACAACGTTCATGGCACTTACTTATCGCGTGTTATAAATAACATACATGCTTATAACCTCAAAAATAATCTCATTCCCGAGTCTACGTCGATTAACTTACGACGAAATTTTAACATACGAAAACGCGAAATGTTACACATAATACTTATAACCTCAAAATAATCTTGACCTTAAAATGATGTTAATTATCATATGGCAATTCTAATATACCCTACTACGAGGTGTAACATCATCGTAATACTATGAGATGTAACATCATTTCCCCCTTTGGAACATTCGTCCTCGAATGTTGACTGAGGCACTTAACTGACTTGTAACTGGATAGCTCTTATGAATGGTTTTAATACTGTCCTTTCCATCTAGGCAACTATTCTATGAATAAATTCAAAGGCCAGGGCATTCCCCCTTTAGGCCTCTTTCTCACACCACGACTTATGGTCGAAATTCTTCCAATCTCGTAACTATTGCTACCATCTATCATGCAGTCTGAACGACTTTTTCCTTGTATGTGTGCTTATGAAACTCTTCCCTTCTTTTTCCTCCAGCCTCTAGCCAATCTCTGGGCCTCAGTTTGTGAACATATGTAGAATTATGACAAGTTGTCCCTCTGGGCATCCATGGCTTTACGACATCTAAGTGGGTCATATTATACCATAACTCTTACTTCGATTTGCCGTTACTGAGGTCTGCTACCAAAATCCAGCTTACTCTCGTTTCTTATCCTAAATGTATAAATCTAAGTCCTTTAATGCTTTCTTATTACTGTTCATCTTAAGAATGATGACCTAATCTCATCTCATACTTTGTAACTTTTATCCATCCATGGCTGATTCACCTCAAAGTTGATCTATAATTTACCAGTGATAACTTGAAACTTCTTACGTAATACATTGCTACTAGGGCTTACGTCCCATCGGTGGATATCTGAAGTGGCTTGCCTAATCCACCTAGGGGAGATTCTTTACTTCAATAACCATATTCTATAGCATCCCAACGTGATTTATCTTATGGGGGGTATTCTAATCCCGTGTCGTTCGTGAAATCTTTTTTTTCTTCAAATCATTACTCAATCGAAGGCCTAAACAACATACTTTATCTATCATAATTACATCCTTATTCTACTACCAGATCAGCAGTCCATCTCTTCTAGATGTTGTTAGTCTTAGACTCATTTGAGTTCATTCAAGCTATACTGATCTTTCTATAACTTAGAGAAACCATTAGCTTTCTTGATTTCGTGGGCTTAATCTCTAGGACTTATCCATTCGCGTCACCTTCTCACTCACCTTTCCATATTCTTACCAATGTCTTCCTAAAACCTTGTCGCTCTACCATACTTTAGCTTGCAACCTACACATAACTATTTATACTACTCGCAACCTTCCTTCAACTTGGTTTCACCATAGATTTCCTTATGTAATTCTGGAACATCAAGAGAGACATCACATCGTCTCTAACTCTTATTTACTATCTTAACTAGACCTCTCGATACCAAGAAACCATAGGCTGGAAGATATGCCACTAATGACACCGCTATCATTCATAGATACTGAATCCCAGTGCTTCTAGCCTTCTATCCGAAGTATGGACTATTCACAACCTTCTGCATTTGAGTATCTTGTACGTTGTTCACCTTTACCTTACTTACCTTAAAATATCGAATCACATATTCTATCTCTTTCATGACCTCCCTTCCATAGAGCCATTATAGACTATGGTTGGTGTACTATCTGTCTTGTACCTCTGATATTAAGAGTGATTATGCAATGATCTCAATCACAATTTTTATAATTTTCTGGGTCCAATAATCAATCTCCTGGTTTACTTAGTTGATGTAACTCTTTAGTTTCCTCTTCCCTCTAATCAGCCTTTATGTAGGATTAAGCTATCTTCCGATCTTCGGCTCATGGTCCAATAATCAATCTCCTGGTTTACTTAGTTGATGTAACTCTTTAGTTTCCTCTTCCCTCTAATCAGCCTTTATGTAGGATTAAGCTATCTTCCGATCTTCGGCTCATGGTGTTAGTTATTACTTTAGCCTTTCGTGGGCTCTATGGAAATACATGATACAATCTTCTAACAATTCAATCCTTTGTCCGTGACCTAGACTCAGTTCTTTCTTTTAACTTATACCGGAGTCTTCTACGGCTGTATTATTGTCAACATATATGCTTCATGGATAATACTCCAAAATCTTAAGTGCGTTCACAATGTAACTAACGCTAGATCATTGATCGGATAATTGCTTTCGTTCCTTCTCATCTTTCTTTAAACGTAAGTTATTACTTTTCCTGGTCTTTCTGTGACCTTTTTTGCATGCATACTCATCTTATCTTAGTTTATTAACCACGGTAGGTGTCACCTTCTTATGGAGTGCATAAAATATTGTAGTGAGATTACATGACCATGATCAAAGAAGTATGGGGCCGATATGCGAAAGATAAAATCATAGAGATAGCAGATCTTAAGAGGCAGAAGAAAAGGAACCTCGGTGACCCAGAGATCATGGAGTCCGCACCCATGCCGAACGTGAAGAAGCTTTCCTCTCCTTTCATCTGAGCATGCCCGTCCTTTAGCAGTTCCCTTTCCGAAGTGGGTTTCTTCAAGTTACTATGCTTAGGTAGAAGCCTTCTTCATTATTATATCAACTAGTATTTCATTATAGCACTTAGGGAGGACCCTCTGACTCTTGTAAATCTTCGAGCTTATTACATTGTATACTCGATGGAATTTTTGATGTCCTTCCTCACATATAATTATTTGTAGTTACTTACCTCCACGCCCTTGTGCTTGTAGGGTTGCTCCTAAGCTGATATTTTGGTTGTCTTCCCTGTGGTGCTCTCTTTATTTTCCTAACACTCATACGGCACCTTTAACTACCCCAACTCCTATCTGAATATTTCTCAAGGATAACGATGTCATACCCGCGAGACTGAATTCCCCATGTTCGGGTTCACTATGTTTATCTTGCATGATTTGTTTATTTGTCTGTATCCTCTTGTCTAGCCATAACTAGGCTCTTCTTGAATCAACTGCTATCTATTCGTTATCCCATTCTCATATCAATATTCTGCGTAGTCTTTCTTGGGTTATTTCATTTGTCTTAACTTACGTCTCACACCGGTTCCTTATCTATCAATAACATCTGGGCAGGAACCCTTACTTACTCCCCTGACGTCGTGTTTGCATAATGTTCTGGAATCGTAGCATATCTGTAGGATCTGAATAAGTGCAATCTCATCCCTTTCTCATTTTTATTGCATTCTCCCTTTACCATTCCGTGGTGACTAAAATCAGTTAATTCTGACTTAATTCCACATCACTCCATATTCCCCCTTTAGGGGAGTACTAAGATTTAGAGCTATGACGATCTACCTATAGATGTTTTACCTCTTCATCTTTGACGTCATCATCGATGACCCTTACTCGCCTTGTGGTAATCCTTCTGTACCAAGGATAATAAAATTCCTTACTCATGAGGGTGAAACTTAGTGTAACTGGCACACATAATCCCGTAAGTTTAACTTTATTCACATTGCTTGCTTTAGAGAAGCGTCTTCCTGAATGACCTTTAAAGGTTATTCTTTTCTCGTCCATCCTATTATTGTTGGAAAACAATATGAAATTCTCATGATACCGACTGTTATCAAATCACTCAGTCCCTAATTCATGTTTAGTTTACCTTGTTCACCAGCCCACACTGATTTGTATTTCTCTGGGGTCTAACTTTTCCTTTTGGTAATCACGTTAGAGTCATGAACTTATTTCTCGAAATGAAGATATGACTTTATGGACTATACTTTTTTGTTGTCTCAAGGCTTGTCACCTCTCGTCTTTTCCTTCACTTGACTATAGATTATGTAATACTGTCATTTTTTTGATCTGCCGCTGTCATCCATGTATCACATCTTACTCATAATGGTTCATTAACTCTCTCCTTATTTCCCTGCTAACATTTCTGTCCATCACTTTATTTTGAAAACTTCAACAAGATATTCTTTTGCTTTTAGCTCCCCTTGCTCCACCCACTAGCTCTTTGGGTTGCCTAACATTTTTTCTCTAATAGGGACGGGAGCCACACTAAGATAATATTTATCATTCTAGGATTCCCACTGCCTATTTTCTGAACATTCTAGTATTCATATCAGACTATACAGTTCTAGAGTGCAATATCTGGGTGTCTCACAAGGAGATCCATTACCACATTTGAACTAACCTTTGGAAATGTCAACTAACACTAAAAATCCATCCACCATTTTGGCTTACTCTAACCCCTGTCGAATCCTGATATTCGGACCTTCTCTTAAGACATATTTGTTAGCTCCCATAGGGCATAAATGAGATTGGTGTGGCCAATTATACATATATCTGTTACTGTTGAAGGTAACCCAAAATGCTTATATTTCTCTGCTCGAATTGTAATACTGATAATCTTCATTAACTGGGTATCTCGTACCCTCCTTTACCTTGCTTCATTTACTTGTTGAAAGTTGTATCTTCCTTCTGAATCTCTCATTGCTTCCCCCCATATGTGTGGATAGATATTCCTGCCTTGAGGCTCCTTATCAAGAAGCTTACACGTCTTAGTACACACATGTTCTGCTGAAAACCTCACATTTATCCATCATAAGAATGATGCAAAATCAAGTTCCTCTAACTCAACTCTTTCACACCATATGCAATCTCTTACTAAATGTATTTTTGGATGTAGGGATCGTTATATTATGAATAAGATAGAGTTTAGGAAATTATGTTCTTACATCTGAGCTCTAACACAAGATCTAGAGTAAGAAGAAAGACTGACAGTCCTAAATATCAAGTAGCCTCCTGCTTATAAGTGTGGTGCACAACACACCCATAAACAAGACTCTAGTAGACACATCTTGTAGACTCCCTAGGACAGCACAACCCTGATACCACTTTTGTAACGACCCAAACCAATGGGCCATGACAAGCACACGGTACCTTACTCAACCGAGTACCAACGTAACGTATCTTTTTGTATCATGCTATTATAGGAAAATGAGATGGAAAGGCTGTCATGAGATAACTAGAATAAAACATGAGGAAATACTCGAGATAGGATGACCCAACATGATGTACCGACTTATACATATGACATACGGTCCTATAAGGCCGGCACGATCCTTTATATACTCAAAACATAGGCCAACAAGGGCATACAAGTATCCATATACATGACATCTGTCTACAAGACTCTAAGAGTAGATAAATACCATAAAGTTCAGGACAGGGCCCCGCTATACCAATCAACACATGTCCAAATCATACTAACCAAATAAGCAACTCCAGAGCAAATGAAGCGCGCCAACACCTTTGAATGAGCTGATAGCCTAGTTGGAGGACTTTCAACCTGTCTATCGGGACCTGTGGGCATGAACACAGCGTCCCCAGGTAAAAGGGACGTCAGTAAAAATAATGTACCGAGTATGTAAGGAATGAAAATCAGTAAATAAAATACATGAGAGAAACATGGAGTAAAAGACTCAACATGTAAGTTTGTATAGCTCTGTGAATCATTTCATATTTATAATGTCATGCATATGAATATAAATGGAGTACCATGCATAGTTATAAGCGTACATAACATTATCAAGACTCTGAGGGCATCCCATCATATCATCTCGGCCACTGTGGGGAAATCATCAACGTATACTAGCTGATCAGGTGGTGGTGCGTATATAACACCGTAAGTTTTTCCCATATAATATATGCGTGTATAACGCCATCTGGTCATGGGTCAATGCACATGTATAAGTGAATGAAATGCATAAGAAATACGTCAATAAGATTTCTCGGATATCATATGATCAATATTCCGTCCAGATAAACTTTATCAACTGCGTATTTTTCTGAGACCCATGAACAGAAGATCTAATAATAATAATTCACATGGGGAATCAAGAACATATACATCCCTAGTACTTCTATGAATAGAGTCATTTATGAAAGTTGTGTGTTTGCTCGTTTCGTTTGTACCGTATGAATCATGCCAAACATAAAGAAGGGATAGCCTTGACATATCTAAACCGGTTCTCTTGACAATCCTTATAACACACGACAATCGCGACAAAATACGTGACGGCAAGATCGAAGTAGGGAAAAATTTGTATGATATTCTCGAGAAAGGTTATATCGGGCTTCCTTAGAATTGCAAAATCCTGTTTTTATTATGCTAAGAAGTCTCGTATGAACTTTTTTCTAAAGCTTTCATCCATTACTTAGAAAACCTAGCATCAAACTTCAATGAGATAAGAAGGTCTCTTTAAATTGAAGGTTGTGGGCCCCACTTTGGATGGTGACTTGGCCACTAACTTTCTCTAAAGGTGCCACCATGTTACATGAGTTTAAGAGTCATTAGGTGGGCATAGCTTGCTACCACGTTGGGAGGGGGGTCAGGCTTATCCAAATATATTAATTAATTAGCTAATCTTCCACCAAAAATCATTAATTACCTAATTATCCACATATCTAAGAGTTATCTCAAATTACTTAAGATACTACTCACTTTTAAAAACACTTTATACACCTTAATATCATGATCATGCAGTACATTGTATGGTATTAGTCCATAAATACCGGGTATTATAGCTCGGACCGTATTTTATCCCAATTTGACAACCTTCTACGAAACTCTTTTTTTTTCATTCGTTTACCCTACAACCTTCACGACACTTACTTACTCGCCTTTTATAAATAGTATAAATGCTTATAACTTCAAAAATAGTCTCATTCCTGAATCTATGTCGATTAACTTTTGACAAAACTTTAACGTACGAAAACGTGAAATGTAACACATAATACTTATAACCTCAAAATAATCTTGACCTTGAACTGATGTCAATTATCTTACGGCAATTCGAACATACACTACTACGGGGTGTAACATCGTCGTAATTCTATGAGGTGTAAGAGTCTTATATGAAAATCTCCGGGCAAAATTTCCCCTCTCCAAGTCTAAGGTTCAAAATATGAGAAAATAGGATGAAAGTTCGAAATGACAACTTAAATATATTGCCCAGGGGTACTTTTCCGCGGTCCATACCTCATGTTTGCGAAGCACAAAATGCTTCTTCCTTCCTTTGGGATCGCGGAAGACCCCTTGTGATCGCGATGCCCGACATTCCATTACTTCGCCAATGGTACACTCCTTACAGCAACGTGAAGGCTTCCTGGCATCCTTTTTCGCGCATGTGATGCCTTCTCGAACACAAAGGACAAACCCCTATATCCCATCTCCTTATTCGTGAACGTGATACCCTCAACATGAAAGGGAAGCATCACTGCCACAAGCATCCACGAGCGCGACTTAGCAAGTGCGAACACGGAGAACAAAGGACCTCCAGACCAACTCTTTTATTGCAAATGCGAGACAGTTCTTGCGAATGCGATAAATACTAGACACTAGCATATCAGCCAACCTGAAACACACTACAGGTGGTCTGAAATTCACCCGACCCACTAGGACCCCATCCAATCATACTAACAAGTCCATAAATACTACCCAGATATATCCAAATCTTCCAAATCCATACGAATTCATCACATCTACGAATCAAGGATCAAACCACAGGTTGAACTTCTCTTTAGTTCAAGAAATTATAAACTTCTAACTAAGCATCTGATTCATGCCTAAACACTTAAAATCACAACCAATCTTTGGACACAAATCCAATTAAACAAAACAAATCTATTCCAAGTCCCGAAATAATAATCAAAGTCTAATATCATCAAAGTTAACCATTGGTTAAACTTAAGAACTCTCCAAGTCTTCAAATTGCCAACTTTCGTCAAATAGACTCCAACTTTTAGAAACCTCCCAAATATAAATCTGAACATAGTACTAAGTCCAAAATCTCCATATGAACCTATTGGAATCATAAAACCACAAATCCGAGAATGTTTATACAAAAGTCAAAACCTTGGTCAACGCTTCCAACTTTAGGCTTCCAAAATAAAATTAAGTGTTCCAATAAGCCCATGATATCAAACCACCCACCCCTACAAGTCATAAAATATCAAAAACATATACGGAAAGCATAAAATAAGAAAATAAGGTTTAAATACTCAATACGACCGGTCAAGTCGTTACATTCTCCACCTCTTATACAAATGTTCGTCCCTCAAACGGGATTAGAGATGTACCAGAACTGCTGAAAATATATGGGTATCTACTTTGTATATCTGACACGATCTCCATGTATCCCCTCATTGGGTTGGCCCCTCCAAAGAACCTTCACCGACGCGATATTCTTAGATCTGAGCTTTCAAACATGTCTATTCAAAATGGCCACCGGCTCTTCTTTATAACCCAGATTCTCATCTAACCGTATTGTGATGAAGTCCAAAAAATGCGACTTGTCATCATGAAATTTCCGAAGCATAGAAACATGAAACACCGGATGAACTCCCGAAAGACTAAGAGTAAAATCAATTCAATAATCAACCTCGCCAACTCTCTCCTCCACCTTAAATGGACTAATAACCTCGGCTTCAACTTGTCCTTCTTTCCAAACCATTCATATGTGAAACACTTACAAGAACCTTCTCACTTTTTTCATAAATGCCACATCATAAACCTTCTTGTCTGCATAACTCTTCTGCCTAGACTGAGATGTGCAAAGCCACTCTTGAATCAACTTCACCTTCTCCAAAGCATCACGGACCAAATCTGTTCACAACAATCTAGCTTCACAGGATCAATCCAACCAACCAGAGAACAACATCGCCTCCCATATAAGGCTATATGGAGCCATCTGGATACTATATTGGTAGATTTTGTTGTAAGAAAACTCCCCTAACATTAGAAACAGATCGCACTGGCATCCAAAATTAATAACGCATGCCCTCAATATATCCTCAAGGATTTGAATAGTCTGCTCGGGCTGTCCATCTGTCTGTAGGTGAAATTCAGTGTTGAGCTCTACCCGTGTGCCCAGATCACTCTGAATAGCCCTCAAATGAGCGATATCAATTGAGTTCCACGGTCTTAAATGATAGAGACAAGTACACCATGCAAGCGAGCAACCTCCCTGATGTAGATCTGAGCCAATTTCTCTGGATTGTAAGAAGTCATATCCGGAATTAAATAAGCTTACTTGGTCAACCAATGTCCCAAATGGCAACAAACTTCCTCAAAGTATATGGTAAACCTACCACAAAGTCCATAGTAATACGCTCCTACTTCCACTCCGGTATATCAATCTTCTGAGGCAAACCACCTAGTATTATATGCTCATACTTGACCTATTGACACTTCAAACATCGTGAAACATGCCCAGCTATGTCCTTTTTCATCCTTCTCCACCAATAATGATTCTTCAAATCATAATACATCTTCATAGAACCTAGGTGAACAGAATACCATAAACCGTGAGCTTCCTCAAGAATCAACTCTTTCAAGCCATCAACATTATCAACATAAATCTGATCTTGAAGTCGCATCACGTCATCATTCTTAATAACCACCTTCTTTGCACCACGTTGCTCCACTATGTCCATAGGTACCAACAAGTGTGGATCGCCATACTGGTGATCCTTGATATGCTCAAACAAGGACTATTGTGCAACAACACAAGCAAAAACTCTAGTAGGACTGAAAATATCCAATATAACAAATCTATTAGCCAAGGTCTGAACATCCATAGCCAAAGACCTCTCCACAGCTGGAATATATGCCAAACTCCCCATTCCCCTTGCTTCATACTCAATGTATCCGCTTCCATATTTTCCTTACCCAAATCATAACAGATAGTGATATCATAATTATTTAATAACTCCAACCACCTCCGTTGACTCAAGTTCAAATCCTTCTATTTAAATAGATGATGAAGACTCTGATGATCAGTATAAACCTCACAATACACGCCCTAGAAGTAGTTCCTCCAAATCTTGAGTGCGTGAACAATAACTGCCAACTCCAAATCATGGATCAGATAGGTTTTCTCCTAGGGCTTAAACTATCATGACACATAGTCAATCACCATACCATCCTAAATCAACACACGCCCAATGATAACATGTGAAGCATCATAATAGACAATATACATTCTTGATCTTGAGGGGAATACCAGAACTGGAGCTCTAGTCAAAGCAGTCTTGAGCTTCTGAAAGCTCTCCTCACACTTGTTAAACTATTTGAAAGGAGCACCCTTCTGAGTCTAATTAGTCAAGCGATAGATGAGAATCCTTCCATAATGCAATGATAGTGACCAGCCAAACCCAGAAAAATCCTGATCATTGTAGCTGCGGAGGGTCTAGGCTAACACTGTACTGCCTATGTAATGACATCGCTAATCCTGTTCTATTTAAGCCATACTTCCCTATTTGATGCTTCTCATAGATTCTATTGATGCTTTGTGACTTGAGGGATATGATAGTTTTGTTTAGGCAATGTTTGCGAGTGATTTGGAACACTTAATTCCATTTTGGAAGCTTAAGTTGTTATAGTGGACCAAGGCTTGAGGTTTTAGTGATCAACTCCATATTGGTGATTTGATAGTTCCAATTGATTCATATGGTTATTTTGGACTTGTATGTTTGGATTTGGATTTGGAGGTTCCTAGAAGGACTTGGCTCTATTTGTCGAAATTTGGCAATTTAAAGGTTTGGAGAATTTATAAGTTTGACCAAGAGATGACTTTGATATTGTCGGGTTTTTATTGTGGTTCCGAGACTTGAAATAGGTTCATTTGGTTGAATGAAACTTGTGTGCAAAGTTTATTTGTGATCCAAGGCGTTAGGCATGAACCAAACGCTTGGTTGGAAGTTTAGAAGTTTATGAACTTAACAGAAGTGTAACTTGTGGTTTGACCTTTGATATTTACATGTGATGTATGTGTTTGGAAGTTTTGGACATGTTTGAGCAGTATTTATGGACTTGTTGGTATGATTGTATGGGGTCCTGGGTGGTTCGGGTAAGTTTAGGACCACCGAAGCGTGTTTGGTATTGCAAATTTTGCTGATGTGTAGTGTGATTCGCGATCGTGGAGCAGGTCTCGTGATCACAGAGGGTTATTTGGGAGTCTTCTGGTTTTGATCTTTGCGTTCGTAGACTAAGGGTTGCATTCGTAATTTGTTGTGGTTAGTTGGTCTTTGTGTTTGTGCTTTTGGTATTGCATCAACGGGCCATGTGAGGCAGACTGGAGGTTAGCCTTCGCGATCTCGGGAAGGGGCCCGAGTTTGTATAGGTTTGGGGTGGCCGTGCTTTGCATTAGCGAGGTATCTTCCGCGATCACAAAGAGGTATTTCAGGCAATGGCAGATTTTTTCTTCGTGAACGTGAGGCTTGGGCCACGTTCACAAAATGTAGTGTTGGGCACACTATTTCAAGTTCTATATTCGGGATTTTAGCGCATTCTCATTTTTTCTTTACCCTAGACTTGGAGAGGTGATATTTCAAAGAGATTTTTATACAAGGCAATTAGGTAAATATTTTCTACTTGATTTTGATTGTATATCGTGTTTCCCGATGATATTTTACACGTTAATCATGTTATTCTAAAGAGAAATTTAGGAATTTTGTCTACCTTTTTGTAGATTGTAAATGGGGGATCTGGGAGTCAATTTGGACTCGGTATTGGAATATTATCACATATTTGGACTTGTGGAGATATGGGTAGTCCGCATCTACACATGAACTCGGGTTTTGACCATGTGGTCTTGGGTTGACTTTTTGTTGACTTTTGGGGAATTAATTAAAGATTAAAAAATTATTGTTTGAAATTGAATCCTATGGTTTTAATGTTATTGAGTTGTATTTGACTATATTCGAGTCGTCCTGAGGTTGATTTGACAGGGAAGGTTACTTTGGAAGGTTGAAAACTACTGGTCGGATGTAAGTCCTTTTGTCCATCCTTGTAAGAGGGAACTCTCCCCATATGTGATATATTTTCTACTTGTTGCTCGATTTAGGAGCCACATATATGTGAGGTGTGACGAGCGTATATGCGTATCTAGGTTATGACCATATTCGGTAAAGCTTTGGCTTATAAATATTCCTTGTTAAGACTATGTGAGCTTATTACTAATGTTTCATTTAATCTATGATCACGTTATGTCTCGTAATTGTGGCTTAAAAGCTTGTTTAGGGTTATGACTTGTTGAATTGGGTATAAATGATTATTTTGCCATATTGAGCTTCTTTATCGAGTTATAGTCTTATACTTATATTATTGATTTATGATTTTATGGTCAAATGACTTATTTGATTCATGTTAAATATATGATAAGACTTTTGAATGATGAAATTGCTTATTAAATTTTTTAGATGAAATGAATTACATGCTTAGCCATAGCCATCTTTTAGCCATATGTGCTTCTATTCGCATTTCTATTATTATGATCTGATGCCTTTAATAATATTGCCTCATCCATATATTATGAGTTGCAAAGTTGAATATTGTGAAAAGAAGAGAATCTTGGCACCATGGACGTTATGAGAGGATATTGATTTTGATTTTGTTGTGCGGATCAAGTTGCATGCCACAACAATATTATGTGTAAATCGAGTTGCACGCCGTAACGTTAGTATGTGTGGAATGGGTTTCACGTCATAATGGTACTATTACTATTAGTGGATCATGTTGTAGACTGAAATGACGCTTGTATATAGTATCTTCCCACATGAGTCAGTTTATTACCCATATTACTTTGGGTCCTGTGAGCAGAGATACCCAGATTGATTTTGGGTTGGACATACGGTCAGCGTCAGATTTATGAGATTGTGCGGTGAGAATTGGTATTGGATTGTGAGCATGCATTGAGCTTAAACTCTTATAGTGGCTCCTATATTTATATTTGATATTATATGCATCTCCTATTTGAAAAGCATGTTTATACCCCCAACTTTACTGTTTTCTACTATTTTATTTGATTGAGGATATCACATTTTATTTGATATGATATGTATACCTCTTATGATCATTGAGTTGTTAGTAGGTATGCCGCTTAACCTCTCTCCACTACTTCTTCAAGGCTAGATTTGATACTTATTGAGTACTGTATTATCTACTCATACTACACTTCTGAACATTTTATGCAAGTTCTGAGGCTAGTTTTTGTTGTATTCACCCAGCAGAGTAGGAGTGCTATTATGAGACTTCATGGTGAGTTGCTTACTTGATCTGTTCCGCAGCAAATGAAGTCCCCCGTCCCCACTATTTTATATCTGTCTTCGCATTTTTTTTATTTTCAAATAGACCTTGTATTCAATTGAGATATTGTACTCTTATTAAATGCCCGTGACATGTTGTGTCACTAGGTTTTGGGAGGGTTTGTGATATAGTTGTTGTCGTTTTTAGACCCGGTCTCAGATTTATGCACATTTGATATTTGAGTTATGTCATATTTCTCTTTACTATTTATATTAAAAATTAGTTAATGAATTAATAATTGAATTATATTATGAATATGAGTGTTGGCTTACACGAGCGGGTTAGGTTCCATCACATCCTTTGGTATGATTTTTGGTCGTGACAGCCTGAATCTACTTTGGATCCACCTTGATCCTATCACTAGACACCATGTGGCCCAGGAATGCCACTAAATCCTACCAAAACTAACACTTCGAGAACTTAGCATATAACATCTTCTCCTCATAATCTGAAGTACAATCCTCAAACATTGCTCGTACTCCTCCCTACTATGGGAAGATACCAAGATATCATCAATGAACATAATAACAAAAGAATCCAAATAAGACTGGAACACATATTTCATCATATGCATGAAAGCTTCTAGGGCATTAGTCAAACCGAAAGACATCACCAAAATTTCCTAACGCTCATAGAAAGTCCTGAAAGACGTCTTAGGAATGTATGAAGCCGTAATATTCAACTTATGATAACCGGAACTCAAGTTAATTTTGAGAACACCTTAGAACTCTGAAGTTGATCAAACAAATCATTAACGTGAAACAATTGATAATTGTTCTTGATGGTAACTTTGTTCTATTTACATAATCAATGCACATCCTCGTTGAACCATCCTTCTTCTTCATAAACAACACTGATGCACCTAAAGGAGAAACACTTGTCTTGATGAATCCCATATCAAAAAACTCTTGTAACTACTCCTTCAACTCAGCTGGAGCTATGTGATATGGTGGTAGATATGGGTTGAGGGCCCAACTTCAAATCAATACCAAAATCAATATCCTTATCGAGTGGAATGTCCGGTAAGTCTGCATGAAACACATCTAGAAACTCTCTCAGTATGGGGACTGAATCAACAACAAGAGTATCAACACTAATATCTCTAACAAAATCTAGGTACGCCAAATATCCCTTCTCAACCATTTGTTGAATCTTCAAAAATGGTATCACCCTACTCGTGAACTACCCTGTGAACCTCTCCACTCTAACCTCGGTATGTCTAGCATGGACAAGGTCATCGTCTTAACATAACAATTCAGAATAACATGGTACGATGATAGCTAATCCATACTCAAAATGATCTTGAAATCAACCATGTTTAGTAACAACATGTCTACCCTCTTCTCGTAACCACAAATAGTGACCAAACAAGATCAATAGACTCGATCCACAATAATAGAATCTCCCATTGTGTGGATACATAAATAAGAATATCAAGAGAATCATGTGGCATATCAAGGAAAGAAGAAAAATATGAGGAGATATAAGAATGTGTGGAGCTAGGGAAAATAATACCAAGGCATCCTTCTAGCACATTGAAACGGTACATGTGATCACATAATTTGAAGTAATTGCTTCTAGCCTACCTGGGAATACATAACAATAGGCCTGTCCTCCACCATACTGACCTTGATCTATAGGACAATCTCGAACAGATTTGGCTCCACCCCTAGATGGTTGTGCGGGTGGTATAGTTGCTGGTACTGGAATCATGGATAGGGTTCCCTGACGTGGTATATTGCTCGAAAGGGTAGGACAATCCCTTTTGAGATAACTCAAGTCTCCACACTCAAAGAAACCTCTTCTTTGGTGAAGCTACTAGCTCGTTGACTATCCCTGAGGGCTTGAATATCCACCTAAAGTACCCTGAACAGATGGAGCACAACATGAATTTTGTGCTGGCAGTGCACTAAGAGATGACTGGCCCGAGCGAGCACTGTATAAACCATGGGTGACTGAAGAACCACGAGGAACCTGATACCCTAACTGAGCAGGCCTAAAAGAATGATTTATACTATGTTTCCCTCTACCTCCAGATGCGGCACCACTAAAGCAACCTAAACCACGGGACATCTTAGCGTCCCCCTCTTCTGTCTCTTGTATGCTGATACATTCTAAGTGCCTAGTAATTTCCACGGTACGGTTGTCACGACCCCAGTTTTCCCTCCATAGGCGTTCATGATGGCACCTAGTCTCTAAGACTAGGTAAGCCTAACATGCATGCAGAATATTACTGAGAAAATGATAAAAACTTTCAAATAACTCAACATCTATAATAAAAAGACTATGTTTCTCAACAGAACAAACTCCCAAAAACCAGTGATACCAAGTCACAAACTCTACAAGAGTATATTGAACATCCCTATACAACAGTATCTATAAAAAGAAAAAATGAAATAGAACTAGATAGAGGTGACTCTGAGGCCTGCGGACGCCGACAAGTATACCTTGAAGTCTCTGAATCCGAGCTCGACTCACTGGTGCCTGGACTGATAAGAGTTACCTAGATCTGCACAAAAAATATGTGCAGAAGCGTAGAATGAGTAAACTACAATGGTACCCAGTAAGTGTCAATCCTAACCTCGATAGAGTAGTGACAAGGTCAAGCCAAGACCCTACGGGAATAATTAAGAAAACTGAATGGGTATATAACAGTGTGATAATGATAAATAATGGAAATGAAACAATGAAGAAACATACCAAGAATAGCTACACTTAACTAAGGAAATTAAGGCATCACGGAAGAAAACAAGGAACAATATGCCAAGGAAACAATGCAACCAAAACACAAGTGTTACACCCCATGTTTTCATACGTAAAAGTATGTCATAAGTCAATTGATGTAAGATCAAAAATGAGATCATATTTTAAAGTACATAAAGTAAGTTAATAATTTTACCATAGAGGTTACAAATATTGAAGATCATGAACAACAAGTACAAAGAGGGTTGGAAGGTTCGGAAGCTAAGGAATTGAAGAAAATAAGTCTCGTCAAAAGTCGACCAATTGGGAATGTTATAACATATACTTTTGGGGTGAGACTAGGATGCTCAAAATTATAAAGAGGTTATGTTAAGAGTTATTTTAGTCTTATGATAGTCGTGTGTTATGTTTTGAAGTCAAGCGAGTTGTCGAACAAAATTTTGCAAAGGTCATCACAAGTTACATTCATAAATATGTCGAAAGATAGATCATATGTATCCGAAAATTTCTACCAATATACTTGTAATTATGGGATTATCCACATATAAAATTTATGATCTGCGAGTCTAGTTTCTATCTCATTAAACCATTTGTCGATACGACATCGGGGTAGAGAGATATTTGCAGATTCGGGAGACTGCGCAGACTGCATAGGTGACCGATAGGTGTCACTAAAGCTTTTTGAGCGATACATTTCATGCGTTACATGAGGTCTTTTGTCACGCCCCAAACCTGAAGAGGTGTGGCCAGCACCCGGTGCCATACTCGGCCCGAGTGTACCACTCTGCAACTATAAACTCTGGAGGGGTAACACTCGACTTAGGCCGATGAGGCCATATTTTGAAAAGTCTAAAAATATCGCCTCTCTCATCCATGGGGTAAATATACCCAAAAGCTGATATATATATATATATATATATATATATATATATATATATATATATATATAATATAACTGTGTAGGCCGACGAAGCCGCCATGAACATCTACTGATATACAAAATATATTGAACTCGTCTACAAGCCTCTAGAGATAATTGAATTGTACCATGGTTGGGATAGGGCCTCGACCTACCCATCAAATATGTATATATAGAATGGACTGCAAGGTCTAGACCTGGTAACTCCAAGGAAGTGGAGCTTACCAACCAAGCTGATGCCTGGCTCTGTTTGTTGGGAAGGTCTGTCCAACTGTCAATGAGGACCTGCAGGCATGAAATGCAGCGTCCTCGACAAAAGGGACGTCAGTAGGAAATAATGTAATGAGTATATAAGGCAATAGAATAACTGATAGCTGAAACTGAACTGATAATATAATAACTGAATTTAACTAGGAGACAAAGATAATCTGAAGATATGCTTACATGCTGATAATGACTCAACTCTCTCTATATAGTAAGTAAAATAGTTATCCGGCCTTCTAAGGCTCGATATATATATAATTGTTCTTCCATAGTAGGCTCGCTCATACGCGCTCGGCCATACTAGGCTCTATATCTCGGTCATTTTAGGCTTGCTCATAGGCGCTCGACCACAGTAGGCTCGGTATATAACTTACTATCTGATCAGAGGTTTCCCAATAGGGGCCTGCCCATTGAATATAGCTCGATGGAAGTGAATTATTGTAATTCTATAGATATAGACTCTCTAATCTCTTGACTTGTATAAGACAATACTCAATTTAATATGAAGTCCTGATAACGGATAATACTGTAACTTAGGAGACTAGGATAATGTATATAAATTCGGGAGTATGAACTTCTCTTTATGCCTCGTTATCTAATACATGTAGTTATGAGATCATGCCAAAATGAAGGAAGGGCGTAGCCTTAACATACATTTATGATCTCTTCCTTATTACTCAATCAAGCTCAACACAACTTCTTGCATTTACAACAAGTGAAATGATATTGTCGTTAACATAAAATGTCGTACCATCATATTTGGGTAGTCGTATGACTTAAGGAAAATTGGGCAGAAACTCCCCTTTAAAACATCACAAAGACCACTAAAGGTCATCAACAGCCCAACAAAAACAACTATAACGAATAATAGCAACAACAAGAACAATAATATAATCCAATATGAGTTTCTCCGATTATCTTAACAATCATATTGAACGGCAAACTCATTTTTAATCATAACAAGATATAAATTGAATCCAACTCTTATTCCATAAATTAGTTTATAAGCTTTATAACATCATACTTATATGTACCATATTATTTCTAGTTTAAAACATCCACAAAATACCTTCCAAAACAGCCTCATACGTCTAGCACCTTAATTTTTATGGTCAGTCACTTATTTTTCATCTTTTCTTCTTCAATAAACTTAATTAACACCTAGGAAAGCTTAAAAACATAATCCAAAACATTATCAAATTATTTCTCACAATTTTCAGCCACCACAAACCATATATTTAGCCACAAAACAGTCCAACCAAAAAGACAATTGTATCCCATGTTCCTTCAAGTGAATCTTATGGTTTTTTTCACTCAAAAAACACAACCAACACCATATTAACCTTAGGAACAATCAAGAAGTTGTTATACATACCTTAGAAAGAAGCAAAAAATCGAAACTCTATCTCAACTTAGCTCACAATAACCCTCAATCACACCACAACACCATAGAAACATTCTCTTGTAGTGTTTAACATCTTTAATGATGATTTGAGTTATTGTTTCCTTGAGTTTGGTTCTTGTGATTTTGAGATATGTTAGGGATGATTTTGGAGATCTTGATAGTGGTTTTTGTGTGATTAACATCTGTATTTTTTCCAAGATATAAGGGGATAAGACCACCGCCTCAATTCTCCAAGCAGGTGGGTAAGCTGCCTGCTTGGCAGCTTGAGTAGTGCCACTTCGGACACTTGTATCTCTCTACTCCGATACCGTATTGGAAAATGGTTTACAGATTTGGAAACTAGACACATAGGAATTTAATTACATATAAATATCTCCATTTAAATATCAATATATTGGAATTAACCAGCATCGCAACTTGGCCAATAAACCTGCTAGTTTCTCCGAAGTGCGGCAACGTGACTTGGCGACCCTACTTTAAGAATCCATATTTCTCTACCAATGTCGCATGAATAAATGGTTTGTATAGTTGGAAAATATGTTCCAAGACTTCATTTTGGTATGATATATGTCCCAAAATGACATCATAAAGCTTACGAATTTAATTTCTCAAAACGGCTCATTATAAGGCAAATCTTAACTCGATTTTTCCGTAAGTTAAATTAATTTTTCCCAAACTTATATTTTATATCCAAACATCATATATAGTAATATTATGAATTGATACTCATTTAAATCATGATTAACAATTCTCATATTTATTATACGTCACCTTAGGACGCACAGGGTGTAGCACCAAACTTGTCGACTTTCGACAAAACTTATCTTCATCAATTCGTTTAGATTCTAAGCCTTCCAACCATATTCGTACTTGTTATTCATGATCTTAAATATTTTTAACTTCCACGGTAACATAATAAACTTACTTTATAAACTTTTCAAAGATGATCTCATTTCCGAGCTTACATCAGCTGACTCACGACCTACTCTTACGTACGAAAACATGGGGTGTAATATCATTCCCCCCTTTGGAACATTCGTCCTCAAATGTTGACTCATGAGCTTATCAGTCTCATAATCCCCTTCCACATAGATATAATTTACATCCACAACTAGTGGTAGCTCCATACTGACTTTTTATGAAGTTGGTACTCTTCTAACTGCTTTCTTTTAGAGCCGTTATAGAATATGGTTGTTGTAATATCTCTCTTGCACCTCTGATATTAAGAGTGATTCTGCTATATTCTTAATCATGATTTCTATAATTTTCTGGGTCCAATACTGAGACTCTTGATTTACTTCGTTGATGTAACTCTTTAGTTTCCTCTTCCGTATGATCAGCCTTTATGTAGGCTTAAGTTATCTTCCGATATGAGGCTCAGGGTATTACTTTAGCCTTTTATGGACCCTATGGAATATCCAAGATACAATCTTCTAACAATTTAATCATATGTCTATGACCCTGACTCAATTCTTTCTTTTAACTTATACCGAAGTCTTCTATGGCTGTATGATTGTCAACATATATGCTGCATGGGTAATACTCCGAAATCTTGAGTGTATTCATAACGTTCTAACTTTGTATCATTGATCGAATAATTCATTTCGTTCCTTCTCAGCTTTCTTTAAACGTAAGCAATTACTTTCCCTGGTTGTTCTGCCACTTGTTGCGTGAATACTTGGCTTATCTTAGTGCACATACATATTGGAATTCCATACATCACATATGATCTTGAATATCACTTCTGATTTTTACTTCCCATCTATTAGCCACGGTAGGTGTCACTTTCTTATGGAGTGCATACAACGTTGTTGTGAAACTGTTGTTATAAAATTACTTCCTCTTTAGGTTAGTGAGCTTAGGTTGAAACCTTCTTCCTCACTTTCTCAGCTAGTCTTTCATTTTAGTACTTAGGGGGGACCCTCTGATTCTTTCAAAACTACGAGCTTATTATATCGAATACTCGACAGAATTTTTGATGTTCGCACTCACCTATAATTATCCTTAGTTACTTACCTCCACGCTCATGTGCTTGTATAGTTGCTTCTAAACAAAAGTATTGACTGCCTTCACAATGAGACTCTGTTTTATTTCTATAACACTCATACGATACCTTTAACTACCCCAACTCCTATCTGAATATTTCTCAAGGCTCACGATGTCATATCTGCGAGACTGAATTTCCCATTTTGGGGTTTACTATGTTTATCTTGCACGATCTGTTGATTTGTTTGTATCTTCTTGTCTAGCCATAGCTAGGCTCTTCTTGAATCAACTACTAACTACTCGTTGGCCCATTCTTATATCAATATTCTGCATAATTTTTCTTGGGTTATTTTCTTTGTCATAACTTACCTTTCACACTGGCTCCTTATCTATTAATAACATCCCGGGCAGGAACCCTTACTTTCTTTCCTTGACGTCATGTTTGCATAATGTTCTGGAATCATAGCATATATGTAGGATTTGAATAAGTGCAATCTCATCCCTTTCTCATTTTTCTCGCATTCTTCCTTTACCATTTTGTAATTACTAGAACGACTTGATTCTGACTTAATGCCACATCACTCCATATTCCCCNCCCCCCCCCCCCCTTTAGGAGAGTACTAAGATTTAGCGCTACGATGATCTACGTATAGATATTTTACCTCTTCATCTTTGGCATCTTTTTACATCATCAATGACCCTTACTCGCCTTGTGAAAATTCTTCTATACCAAGGATAAAAAATTTCCTTACTCGCGAGGGTGACACATATTGTAACAGGAACATACAGTCCGTTAAGCTTAATTTTGCTCACATTGCTTCCTTTAGGGAAGTGTCTTCCTGAATGACCGTTCTCAGAATCTCTCATGAATCTTCTTCTGTTGTCCATTCTATTATCGCCGGAACAAAATATGAGATTCTCGTGATGTAGACCATTATCAAATCACTCAGTCCCTAATACATGTTTAGTTTATCTTGTTCACCAGCCCATACTGATTTCTATTATTCTGGGGTTTAATTTTTCCTTCTGATAGTCGCGTTGGAGTCACGAACTTATTTCTCGAAATGAGGATATGACTTTAGGGCCTATACTTTTGTTGACTCAAGGCCTGTCACCTCTCGTCTTTTCCTTCATTTTACTATAGACTCTGTAATACTATCATCTTTTTTAGCTACCGTTGCTATCCATGTGTCACACCTTACTCATAATGCTTCATTAACTCTCTTCTTATTTCCCGCTAATATTTATGTCTATCACTTTATTCTGAAAACTCGAACAAGACATTCTTTTATCTTTAGCTCCCATTGCTCCATCTACTAGATCTTCGGGTTGCCTATCATTCTTTCTCAACTAGGACGGAAGCCACATAAGATAATTTTTATCCCTTCAAGGCTTCTAGTGCCTATCTTTGTAGTACTCATATCTAGCTGTACTATTTTAGAGTGCACCATTTGGGTGTCTCACAAGGAGATCTATTTCCACATTTGCAATATCCTTCGGAAATGCCAACTAATGCAAACAATTCATTCACCATTTTGGGTTACTTTAACCCTAGCCAGATCCTGATATCCCATCCTTTTCTTAAACTACACCTGTTAACCCCCATAGGGCATAACTAAAATGGGTGTGACCAATTGTACATACCTCTATTACTATAGAAGGTAACTTAGAAGCCTTATATTTCTCTGCCTAAATTGAAAATTTGGATAATCTTCATTAATTGGGTACCTCGTACCCTTCTTCACCTTGCTTCTATTATCTGTTGAAACTTATACCTTTGCCTTCTAATACTCCCATGACTTGCAATTTGCGGGGTATATTAGATATCCCCGTCTTAGGGTCTTAAGTATGAAATCTGCACATCTGGTATGCACGATCTGATAAGGCCTCAAATTGGGCCACATTGTCAAGAATTCTCTCTCTACTAGTGCCCTTACATGATGTTGTATTAGCCCTCTGGCTAGCTGATATTTTTCAAACTGCAAGCATCTCTATAATTAGCAAACATAAGTCTTGGCTCGAACTCTTATGACTCATATCTATACCACGATGTGGATTTGAAAGAAGGGGAACACGCTCCTAAATTCCTTGTAGCTTCCTGTTTATATAATGTGGTGCACATCACATCTATAAACAAGGCTCTACTAGACACGGCTTGTAGACTCCCTAGGACAGAACTACTCTAATACCAAGTTTGTCACTCCCCAAACCTGAAAAGGCGTGGCCGGCACCCGATTCCATACTCGGCCCGAGTGTACCACTCTGTAACTGTGAACTCTGAAGGGGTAACTCTCGACTTAGGCCGATGAGGCCATATTTTGAATCGTCTAAAAATACCGCCTCTCTCATCCATGGGGTAAACATACCAAAAAGCTGATATATATATAACTATCTAGGCCAACGAAGCCGCCATGAACATCTACTAATATACAAAATATACTAGACTCGTCTACAAGCCTCTAGAGATAACTGAACTGTACCATGGTTGGGACAGGGCCTCGACCTACCCATCAAATCTGTATATATAGAATGGACTCCAAAGTCTAGACCTGGCAACTCCGAGGAAGTGGAGCTTATCAACCAAGTTGATGTCTGGCTCTATCTGCTGGGAGGGTCTATCCACTTGTCAATGAGGACCTGCAGGCATGCAATGCAGCGTCCCCGACAAAAGGGACGTCATTACAAAATAATTTATTGAGTATGTAAGGAAATAGAATAACTGAAAGCTGAAACTGAACTGATAATAGAATAACTGAAAGTAACTGGGAGTCTAAGATAATTTGAAGATATGCTTACCTGCTGATACTGACTCAACTCTCTTAATATAGTAAGTAAAATAGTTGTCAGGCCTTATAAGGCTCGGTATATATATAACTGCTCTGCCATAGTAGGCTCTCTTATAGGCGCTCGGCCATACTAGGCTCTGTATCTCGGCCATTCTAGGCTCGCTCATAGGCGCTCGACCACAGTAGGCCTGGTATATAACTTACCATCTGATCAGAGGTTGCCCAATAGGGGCCTGCCTATCGATTATAGCTCGATGATAATGAAAATAATGTAATACCGTATATATAGACTCTCTGATCTCTTGACTGGAAGAAGACAATACTTATTTAAATATGAAGTCCCGATAAGGGAGAACACTATAACTTAGGAGACTAGGATAATGTATATAAATTCGGGAGTATGAACTTCTCTTTATGCCTCGTTATCAAACACATGTAGTTACGAGATCATGCCAAAGTTAAGGAAGGTCTTAGCCTTAACATACCTGTATGATCTCTTCCTTATTACTCAACCAAGCTCAACACAACTTCTTGCATCTACAACAAGTGAAATGATATTGCCATTAACATATAATGTTGTACCGTTGTATTTGGCCAGCCATATGACTTAAGGAAAATTGGACAGAAAATCCCTTATGTTTAATACATCCCAAAGGCCACTAAGGGTCACCTACAGCCCAACAACAACAACTATAACCAACAATAGCAACAACAACAATATAATCCAATATGATTTTCTCCGATTATCTTAACAATCACATTGAGCGGCAAGCTCGTTTTTACTCATAACAAGATATAAATTGAATCCAACTCTTATTCCATAAATTAGCTTACAAGCTTCAGAATATCATACTTATATGTTGATGCGAGGCAAGAATGCATAGTTTAACATGTAATATACCTTACATTTGAGGTGCTTTAATGATAAAAATGCACTTGTTATGTACGTAATAGAGTTTATTTTATGTGTAGGTGAATTGGAGATGGAAACGGAGCTAAAGGGATGAAAATACGTCCAAAATGCGCAAAAGGAGACACCCGGGCGATAGCCGGGCCTTTTCCCCCTAAAGCCTAACCCTACATGGCGTTAGGGGGCGTTTATCCCATAAGGACAGGAAGCCCTGGCGTTAGGGGGGCGTTAGGGCCCAAACGCCAGGCCTGCCCTGGCCTTAGGGGTGCGTTAGAGCCCAAACGCCAGGGGTCCCCAGTTTCGGCCAAATCCGAGTTTTGATGAGTTAAGTGTTTCCTTGAAATAAAAGTCTCCCACATGGTTAGGGTTCGCCCTAAACATATAAATAGACACCAAACAACACAACTTGGAGATACGGAAGAGATTCAGAAGGATTTTGAAGGATTCAGCAAGAAAACATCATAGAAGTGACAAACATTGATTTCTACATCTAGTATTCATTACTTTGTATTTCAATTATGCAATTTATTTTAGTTTTGATTCTCAATAACATGAGTAGCTAAATTCTTTAGTCTAGGGTTTTGGTAGAACCCGTTGGGGATGAATTCATTGTGATATTAATATATTTTGGTTGATTAATCTCTTTTTGTTCAACTACGTTCTTATTATAGTTGATTGAAAGGGCCCTTGATTAACTATTCCTATTTATTATGTATCTACTTGAGAGAGAGTGCATATTTAGGTAGTTGCTTGAACAACACCACTCCCGGAGTATAGACGAAAGTCATAACCGAGGGTTTAGAGGTTAGATTAGAGATAACGATACCTCGGGTGCAATCTATAGTGAACTGTACTGTGATCTAGCTAGCGTAACTTAAGAGAGTGCATTTAGTAAATTATCATAATTACTTGAGAGAGATTTATGATAGTTAGAGCGTTCATGATTGACAGAGATAGCCAATTAAACTATATGACATATCCAAGGAAGAATGCACCAACGGGGGAAACCATAACCGTAGACCCTTATTTATCATTATTTACATTATATTGTTAGTTAATTTCTAATTTATTATTTTGTTATTAGATTTAGTAAACATCAACAATTGATATTCAAAAGTCTTGAGAAAAGTGATTAAGTAACAGTTTAGTATTTTATAGACTCAGTTGATACGTAAAATTCCCTGTGGGATCGACTTTGGGTGTACTATCCCAGATTATATTTGCAGCGCCCGTTTAGTCTTTCTATAAGACATAGTTGAGCGTGATCAATTTGACACCGTTTTCGGGGAATTAACGGTATGATCACTTGAGTTGAAAGAAATACAATATTCTGAAACATAGTCAATTTTCTTTAAAATTTTCGTTTTCACATTGAACGTTTAACGTTTGCTAAGTGTTGCAGGTGCATGCCTAGAAACTCATCGAGGACTGGTGAAGTGATTGAAGCCTTATCAGACCCTGAGAAAGTTTTCAGGACCATAAACCGGACCAACCGAAAAAGCAAACATCAACCACAAATTGAACAAATTGAAACAGACATGGAAGATCTACACAACCGGAATAATCATGGGGATGATGTGGTGGACCCAGTCGCTGAAGCTCCTTTATACGACTGGGCACAACCTACAGCTGAGAATTTGGCCACAGCGATATTGGTTCCTCAAATACAGGCCGAGTCCTTTCAGATTACAAATAATATGTTGCACCTATTGCAGAACAAAGGGATATTCTCAGGGTCGTACATTGAAGACCCCCAGCAGCATTTAAAGAACTTCCTGTCAATTTGCAAAACTCAAAGGCAGCCAAATATCACTCAGGAGGCAATAAAGCTGTTGTTGTTTCCATTCTCAGTGATTGGTGCTGCCCAGACTTGGCTTAACTCACTCCCCATCAATTCCATCACTACATGGGAGGAGTTAGTCAAGCAGTTCGTGAACAAGTTTCATCCACCCAACAAAACTGCTCAACAAATTGATGAAATCTTGAGCTTTAGACAGAAACCAGTGGAAACATTACAAGAGACATGGGAAAGATTTAAGAGTATGCTGGTTATCTGTCCACATCATGGCATTCCTGAGCAAATGTTGGGGCAGCGTTTTTACATGGGTTTGGCTGATACTGTGAAAGCAAATGTTGATGCTTCAGCTGGTGGAGCATTCCTGAGCAAATCGTGGAGAGAGAGCCAAATCTTACTTGATAAAATGGCACAGAATTCAGGATGGACAACAAGGAATGCACCCATTACTCCTGTAGTTCATTCAGTGCCATTCGATCCATCTAATACCATTGCAGAGAACGTGGCCACCTTGATAACACAAATGAGTATCCTTACTAAGAGGGTAGAAGAATCGGGACAGAAACAGCAGGTGCACATCGTTGACACAACCAATGGGGGCTTATGCACATCTTGCATTAGTCAACCAATTGGTAATCACTGGAATACAGAAAGCCATCACCCCCCTTACCCAGAAAATATGAATTATGTGTCAAATTATGGAAGCCAGAGACAAGAATTCAGGATGGACAACAAGGAATTCACCAATTACTCATGTAGTTCATTCAGTGCCATTCGATCCATCTAACACCATTACAGAGAACGTGGCCACCTTGATAACACAGATGAGTATACTTACAAAGAGGGTGGAAGAATCGGGACAGAAACAGCAGGTGCACATTGTTGACACAACCAAATAGGGGCTTGTGCACATCTTGCATTAGTCAACCACTTGGTAATCATTGGAATACAGAAAGTCATCACGCTCCTTACCCAGAGAATATGAATTATGTGTCAAATTATGGAAGCCAGAGACAAGGGGGGCAGAATTGGGGTCAGCAAGTGCAACAATATAGGCCACCTCACCAACAGCAAAACAGTGGAAATATGGGTGTCAGGGGACCGCAAGGTAATGAAGCAACGTTTCAAAGGCCGCAGGGTTATAATCATTAGAATCAGCAACAATCTTACTACCCTCCTCAGCAACAACAAGGGGGAAGGCAAGAAGATGGGTTTGCCAGGTTAGAAGCTATGATGCA
>ML434430.1:85000-89213 GCA_005239525.1 Nicotiana knightiana | reverse complement strand
ATGTAAACTGGTTCATGAGTTACTTGCATTAGGTGCCCTAACGCACCTTAAATCCGTTAGGTGGTGACTCTTCACTTTCCATACCCCTTTCCCAAAAAGGAAATGAGTTGTCCCAAAAAATGTCGAAACCCGATTTCGCGAGAAAAAAGGGGGGCGCGACAAAAGGAACTACCTCGAATAGAATATATATGACCAGTATCAGGTGCAAATTTAAACCCAAGCCAGGATACTCGTACGTGGACTAACCCCCTATTGAAATATTACGCACGATTCCGCCACGGCGAATGGCCCTCTCCCATAAGAATACTTCATGATACTACCAGGGTGAAAGTTTGATCCCATAAGAGTGGTGTTACACAATATTGCCGAGGTTGTACGACCCGATCCATAAGTGTATCTCATAACATTGACGAAGGACGAACAAAACGATCCATAAGAATATTTAATAATATTTTTGAGGTGAACGGCCTGCTCCCATAAGAGTATTGCTGATGTGACTGCCCCGATACCATAAGAACATTGAAACTTTTGACAAGTCATTAGCCCAACTTGCGAATATACATAAGAGTTAAGAAATCATGAAACTTTCGGACAAATAAGTACAATATGGGAATAATCCATAAGAGAAGGTATAATTTTTGCGGCTAATCAAATAGCACCCAAGTCTCTAGAATAGCAAAGGTTGATATTGTACGCCAGTCTACTCTCAGGCTAAAACATGAATTAAATAATTTGAATAGGTAGGAATAACTCAAGTAACAGTTAAATCATAGTGTGAGTCTAAGTCTACCCGGATGTAATCAAGAATCTAACATACACACGAACGCTCGTCACCTACTACATGCATATAGCTCCTATAACACATGGCATGCAACAAATATAGCACCTATGGGGATACGTTCCCACTTACAAGGTTAGGAAAGAGAATTACCTTGTACCGAAATCCGATAATCAGATTCAACACCTCTCTAAAACCTCAAAACCAATGTCATACGACCCAAATCTAGCCAAAGAACGTGCAAACCAATCAAAACATACTAAAAACCCCATAATTTAACAATTAGAAACAAATTCTCAACCCACAACAAAAGCCACCCCCACGGCCCACGCGTCCGTATTCCAAACATTCTCGAAGATAAATATTACCCGTAGCATCACGAACTCAAATATATAATTTATTTCCAATTTTATGCCCAATTTCGTGGTCAAAATCCCTTTTTACCAATTCTAGGTTTTTCTAACAAAATTCCACAAATTTCTACTATTTATATATTAAAATACGTATATAATCCATGTATTTAGATCACAACAAGTTGGAACTACTTACCTTGTGATAGATGATGAAAACAACCCTTCAAAATCACCCAAATCGCCTCAACAAGAGAGAAATTGGATAAAATGAGCCTAACCCTAACCTCACTATTTTGAAGCTTCTGAAGGCCCTTCATTTCATTTTCAAAGTCTTCTTCCCCAATGCTACGCATTTGTGGACAAACCACTGATTTCGCAATAGCTAATTCCTGCCTAGCCATGAACCTCTTCTTCGTGTTCACAGTTGCCCAGCCGCATTCACAAAGTGCAACCTACCCAGGTGCCTCATTCTCGCATTCGCGACCCCCTTATCGCTTTCACATAGTGCAAAATCTCCTGGCCCCCAGTTCCTTCTACGCGTTCGTGACTAGTCTGTCTCGTTCGTGTAACATAAACTCAAGAAGCCAAAATTATCCATCACGTTCGCGCCAACAACACCACATTCGCGAAGTAGACTATCACAGATTCCCCAAATCCTTCATCGCGAACGTGTTCTTCCTACCACGTTTGCGAATAACAAAACCAGAACTAGCAACCCGCAGCAGCAAAACACCCTGGCATGGTCCGAAACCACCCAGAAACAAACCCGAGGGCCTCAAGACCCCGTCCAATCATACAAACCAGTCCTTGTACCTTATCCAAACTTATATAAGGGCCCAAAATTCCACAAATAACATTAAAACCAAGAATCGATGATTAAAATCCTTCTCTTAGCTTTCAAATATTCAAACCTTTCCGAACGCATCTGAATCAGACTTAGCTATTCCGAATTATGACCAAACTTCAAACACAAGTTCAAATTAACTAAATGAACCTATCCAAGACCACATAAAATCACTCGAAATCTGATGATACCAAAGTCCACTCCAAGTCAAACTTAGCAAATTCAAAAATCTTCAAATTGCAAACTTCCGACAATAAGTTCCGAATTGCTCCCGGGCCACCCGATACTCAATTTGAACATAAGCCCATGTAGGAACCTTCAAACTCTAATTATGAGGTCGTTTACTCAAAGTCAAACCTTGGTCAACTATTCCAACTTAACGCTTCCACATTTAGAATCACTCTTCTAAATCAATCCCAAACTTCTCGAACATTGAAATCAACCATACACGCAATTAATAATGCATCGTATGAAGCCATTCAAAATCTCAATCATCGGTCAGGTCTTTACATAGTAAAATATTACATGAAAACTAGATATCCACACATAGAAAAACTAGCTCTTGCTCTAATATTGGCCCCTCGTAAACTTAAGCCATATTTTCAATGTCGTCCTATTTTTGTGGTCACGACTTTGCCGTTATGGAATATGCTTCAAAATGCGAAGCTTTCGGGATGATTGGCCAAGTGGGAGATTGAACTTAATTGCTACGATATTATTTACCGACCTCGTACTACCATCAAATCACACATTTTAGCATACTTCATGGTCGATTTTAGTATGGGTATACTCCTTAAAGTTGAGAAAGAAGCACTCACTACTTTAGGAATGAAACCTCAGAGCATATACCCTTGATATAGATGTATCATCAAATATTAAAGGTTCTAGACTCATAATAATACTCATTGAATCATCCAAGGAAGTGGTTAGACAATCCACTAAATGCCACTCAATTACTAACAACAAAATGGAGTATAAGGCTTTGGTTTCAGGGCTTTAATTATCCAGAGGACTTAGAGTATAACACATCAAGAAAAAAAGTTATTCCCATCTTGTGGTGAACTAAATGCAGGATACATATGTGGCATAAGAAACACGGATGCAACAATACTTGGAAAAGGTCAAAATTCTTCAAATCAGTTCTGAAATGGAGTTCATTCAAATAACTTGATAAGAGAATGCAGAAGCTGATACCACAGGTAATAGCAAATCATTGAATCCAAAAATAATATAGTAGTACATTTATTCCATTCTACCCTCAAACATGGTGAAAACAAGGTAAGTTATATGAATTTAACTTGGAATTGGCGTAACGAACTTATGAATTACTTGCATAATGGACTTTTGCCTGAAGATAAGAAAGCATCTCGACAACTGAGGATACGAGCTACCCGGTACTTCATTGTCAAAGGAGAACTATATTGAAGGATGTTTGATGGTCCATTAGATAAATACACCAAGGATCTAATAAAAATGAATAAACAATATGGGAAGTTCATGAAGGAAACTACAAAAATTATTTTGGAGGTAGAACTCTAGTTCATAAACTCATTAAGGCTGGATATTATTAGCCCCGGATTGAAGAATAAGCGAAAGCCTTTGTAAGAAAGTGTGATAAGTGCCAACATTATGCACACCAATTGCATCAAACTATAGAGCCTTTAAATTCTATCTTAACCCCTTGGACTTTCATGAATTAGGGAATGTATATAGTAGGACTGCTTCCTCATGCCCTAAGACAGATAAAGTTCTTATTGGTTTTAACTGGTTATTTCTCTAAGTGGATTGAAACATGTGCATTTGCAAAGATCTGAAAAAGAGAAGTGATAGACTTCATTTGAAGAAATATAATATGCCGGTTTGAAGTTCCAAAAGAAATAACATGCGACAACGAGCCACAACTACTTGGAGAAAAAGTCACTGAATTCTTTGATGGATGGAAAAATTATTAAAGGTTCACTTCATCTCCTTATCATTCTGTGGCCAATGGACAAGCAGAGTCAAAGAACAAAGTATTGGAAAACAATTTGAAAAAGAGGTTAGAAATAGCTAAATGAAGGTGGCCGGAAGAACTACCCAGAATCTTGTGGGCATATCGAGCAACAACGAAAAAGAGCACAAGTGGAACACCCTTTTCACTCGTTTATGGATCAGAATCTCTAATCCCTATAGAAATAGGGAAATCGAGTTTGAGGTTTGCTCATGCAATCAAGAAGTCCAACAGTAAATCCTTGGCAA
>ML434430.1:0-80000 GCA_005239525.1 Nicotiana knightiana | reverse complement strand
ACAATGCAATTAGATGGGAATGTGGCTAACGAGGAAGAGCCAACAACCATTTTAGATAGGCTGGTTCGGAAGCTCAGGTCTAAAGAGATCGCATTAGTGAAGGCTTAGTAGAGATGTCAACCAATCGAGGAAGCGACTAGGGAGACCAAGCAGGATATGTCGATAATATACCCTCAATTTTTTGGTATTTAAGGTATGATTCTAAACCCCTTCTAGAACAAATATTTGTTTAAAAAAGGGAGAATGTAATGACCCGACAAGTCGTTTTGTATACTTGAGCCCCTTTTCCTTATTTGATGTTTCCCGTATGCTTTGTGAGGATGTTTGGCTTGGTTCCGGGGAGTTTTGGCAGTAAATTAGAACACTTAGTTCCATTGTTGGAAGCTAAAGTTTTAAGAGTTGACAAATGTTTGACTTTTGAGTAGACATATTCGAACTAGTGATTTGATGGTTCTTATATGACCATATGGTGATTTTGGACTTAGGCGTGTGTTTGAATTTGGATTTTTAGGTCCGTAGAAGATTTTAAGCTTAATTGGCAAAAATTGGAACTTTAAAGGTTTGGAGAGTTCATAGGTTTGACCAAAAGTTGACTTTGTTGTTGTCGGTTCTGATTGGTGTTCTGGGACTTGGATTAGGTTTGTCTTGTTGATTTGGATTTGTGTGAAAAAGTTAGTTGCATTCCGAGTTGGTTAGGCATGAATTGGTTGGGAGTTTTTGAAGTTCTTGAGCTTGAAGGAATGCACATAAATTTTGGTGCTCGATTCTTGGTTGTGGATGTTATTTTGATGTTTTGAGATTACAAACGAGTTCGTATAAGGTTTATATGCTTGTGTGATATTTGGAGTGGGGATCAGGTGAGATCCAGATTGGTTTCAGGTTGACTTTGGAAGTTGGGAGGTTTTTGGTGCCACAGTCATTGCATTTGTGATGTGCTGCTTTGAAATGCGAGGTCTGCATTTGCGGACATTAGCTTGCATCTCTGATATGGAAATAGGGACGCAAGCTTCGCACTGATGTCGCATTTGCAGCTATTGCTTTTGTGAGGGTTGGTTGCATTTGCGATGATCTGCTGCTCAAGGGCTCTGTTCAAATTTGCAAGCTCAGTGTCGCTTCTGCGAAGGTTACATTTACAAACCCCTGGTCGCAAATGCGACATCTACAACTGAGTATTAAGCGGTGTATTGGTAAAAAAAAGTTTCACACGTAAGCCAACTTTTGACAACTCAACCAGTTATTTGGACACAGGAGAACGCGACATCTAGATGTGATTCTTTGAAGAGGTACGAAACAAAGAGGCACGATTCAATAAAACCTCGAGCTCATCAGCCACGGGGAACTCAACCTGATCAAGACAGGGAAGAGACACGGTCAGAATGAATCTGGACAAAGCTACGGGCAGATTCAAGAACCCATGATTGATTACTCGTACGTTATGTAACCATACCCCAATTACCGTTATCCTTTGTAACGCCCTATTAATGTCATAATTAGTCATTAATGGGAAATCATAGCAAGAGTTGTACGCTAGATCAAGGAATCTCCTATATAATGGAGGGTAATACAGCTTGTAAAGGCATCTGATTCTCGAATATAATCTACTTTGCTTTTCTATATTTCTGCAATATTGTCTATTACTCATTTTTCTCTATTTATTTGATTATCAGTAACCCGTGTTCATCCTAGAAATAGCTTTAGTCAAAGGATCTAATTCTTTGGTTAAACAAATTGGTTTCGTTACCAGGAATCTGTTAATTTTGTTTGCTTTTCAAGCGATATTCTCTGAACTATGTCAAACTCCAACAACAACAACCAGCAAAGGAATGGAACCCCAGTTCCATCACCTTCAAGAACCCCACGTGGTTCAAGGGAACAATCCCCAGAAAGATCCAATAACAACAATGATAATAATGATCAAACAGTGGACCAAGATCGAGTAAAGAAAATTATTGCAGAGTATGTGAGCCAAGCTTTGCAAGAATTTGCGAGGGGATTACCGGCAGCGTTACCTGCATCACCAACACCACCCCCAATAATACCATCACCATGGAAAATCCTCAATCTGGGTTGGCAAACTCAGGAAGGGAAAATACTCCTAATGAACCTCTCGAAGCGAGACCAGGTATATCTAATAACTCTGAATTACAAAATATACTGCTAACCATGCAGAAACAGATGAAGGAGCAGAACGATCGCATCAAACAAATTCCTGGAGTACCGCCTATTATTAAAGCCATTGATGTTGATAGGTATTCTCAACAACCTTGGAAGCTAAGTGCTGCACCTTTGCCTATACCCAAGAAGTTTAAAATGCATGACGTTCCCAAATATGATGGAACAACTGACCCATGTGATCATGTGACTGCTTTCACTACTGGAGTAAAAGGCAACAACTTAACAAAAAAAGAGATTGAATCAGTCCTTCAAAAAATTTGGGGAAACATTTACCAAAGGAGCCCTAACCTGGTATTCTCTTCTCCCTGAAAATTTTATCGACTCTTTTGCTGAGCTTGCAGATTCATTTATAAAAGCACACTCTGGTGCACAAAAAGTTGAGAATGGAAGACATATTCAAAATAAAACAAGGAGACACGGAACTACTCCGTGAGTTTGTAGACAGGTTTCAACGAGAAAGAATGCAGTTACCCAGGGTGCCTGATAATTAGGAAGCCATGGCATTTGAAATAAACCTAAATGGTAAAAGCTCAGAAGCCACGAGACGACTTAAGGAAAGTCTAAGAGAATTCCCTGCTACAACATGGAACGATGTATATAACAGGTGTAACGACCCGTCCGGTTGTTCCATGATATTTACCCCGTTTCTCCCATTTCTGCATTTGTTATGTATTGCTAGCCTATTTTTGTTGTGTTGGGTCAGTTGGTTTGGGTCCGGAGTGGTTATGGTGAGAATTGAGGCATTTAGTCTCCTAAAGTAGCCTAAAAGTTGAGAAAATCAACTGAGAGTTGACTTACTGGTAAACGACCTCAGAATGTGGATTTTATGGCTCGGATAGATTCATTAGGTGATTTGGGACTTAGGAGTGTGTTCGGAATGAAGTTTTGATGTACGGTGTAGAATTAGGCTTGAATTGGCGAAAGTTAGTTTTTGGTGATTTCCGGCCGGCAGTGAAAAATAGGCTATCAGGGTCGGAATGAAATTCTGGAAGTTGGAGCAGGTTCGTAATGTTATTTTGGATATGTCTGCAAAATTTCAGGTCAATCAGAGGTGTTTTGGTTGGTTTCGGCGTAGTTGGCGAAATTTAGAAGTTTCAAAGTTCATAGGCTTGAATTTGATGTAATTTTGGTGTTTTCGTGTTGTTTTTGGTGTTTCGAAGGCTCGACTATGTTGGTATTTTTGTTTGGGGCCCCTAGGGGCTCGGGATTGATTTCGAATGGTTGGCGGGGTTTTAAACTTGGAAAATTTGCAGAAAATAGTTGTTGCCGTAAGTTTCTGGTGTTGGCCGCACCTGCGCATGAGTAGCCGTAGGTGCAATGTCGCAGGTGCAATGGGCCATGCGCAGGTGTGAAAGAGGCTAGGCAGGGGGAATTTCTGCAAGTGCGAAGTTATGGCCGCACCTGCAAAGCCACATGTGCGGACGATTGGCCGCAGGTGCGAAATTGGTCCGTTAGTGGGACTTCCACAAGTGCGCGCCTGGGACCGCAAGTGCGGGTCGGCAGGTGCGACTAAGTGTCCGCATGTGCAGAAATGCTGGCAGAAACAATATAAAAAGGGCCTCCGTGAAAATTCTCTCATTTCACCATTTTTGCATGCGGGAGGAGCTCTTTGAAGGCAATTTGAAGAAGGGAATTCGTGGTTCTTCAGTAAAGGTAAGTTCTCGGGCTATTAACATCGTTTCTATGCCATTTTGTTCGGATTAGGTTTGTGAATTTGAGGATTTAAGTAGGAAAAGGTTCGGAAGAAGGGGTAGAGAATTGGAATTTTCTTTTGAGGTTTTGGGTAGGAAATTGTGATCCGATTGTGATGATTTTGGTATGAGTAGAATTGTGGGAGGACGAGGTTTCTAGTGATGTAAAAATTATAGAATTCTGAGACGTGGGCTCGGGGCTCGGGTTTGGCCGAATTTCGAGATTTTTGTATAATTTGATAGTTTTCGATTGGGTTGTGTTCCTTAGATACATATTAAAGATATTAAACTGGTTTTGGCTAGATTTGGAGCAATCAGGTGCCAGTTCGAGGGGCAAGAGCATAGCGGACTAGTGTTGTGGCCCGGTAGAGGTAAGTAATGGTTATAAATCTTGTCCTGAGGGTATGGAACCCCAGACTACATATTTCTCACTGATTTTAGAATGGCGCACATGTCGGACGATGAGTATGTGGCGCGTACAAATTTTTGGATTGGACTAGGTCCTCTCCGCAGCAACTAATGAGTTGCATATTTTACTCAAAACCTTATGTTAAATTATGTTCTAAAGATTGTTGAAATATTTGGGCTATAAGCCGTGTTTGGGGCCTCGTGCTGATCTGTTTAGATGACTTGGGGGCTTTTTTTAATGTTATTTTCCCTCACTATTTATTGATGATTTCACTCAGCCACATTGTGTTTACTGTTTTTCGAAACTCAGCCTGATTTACACTACTTTGAGATTTAAAATGATGTTTTGGGTCGAGTACCCTGTTTTACTGATTCGCCCGAGGGGCCTTTTGAGTGGTTTTGCTGAGTGATGGTGAGGTGCTGAGTGATATTAGTGCTTGGGCTGAAGGAACCCCTCCGGAGTCTGTACACACCCCCGGGTAGCCTCAAGGTGACACACTAGGCCGAATGAACCCCTTATCCAGAAGTTCCTGAAGCTGCTCCTTCAGTTCCTGAAGCTGTCCACGCATTGATGATTTGTTTGACCAGCTTTAGGGAGCTAGAGTGTTTTCCAAGATTGACTTGAGATCTGGGTATCATCAGTTGAAGATTAGGGATTCTGACATTCCGAAGACTGCTTTCAGGACCAGATATGGTCATTATGAGTTCTTGGTTATGTCATTTGGGCTGACCAATGCCCCAGCTGCGTTCATGCAATTGATGAACAACGTGTTTCAGCCTTACCTTGATTCCTTCGTCATTGTGTTCATTGATGACATCCTGGTTTATTCTCGTAGCCGGGAAGAGCATGCTCAGCATTTGAGAGTTCTGTTACAGAGGTTGAGGGAGGAGAAGCTTTATGCGAAATTCTCCAAGTGTGAGTTTTGGCTTGGTTCGGTAGCTTTCTTGGGGCACGTGGTGTCTATTGAGGGTATTCAGGCTGATCCGAAGAAGATAGAGGCGGTGCAGAGTTGGCCCAGATCGTCCTCAGCTACAGAGATTAGGAGTTTCCTTGGTTTGGCAGGATATTACCGTCACTTTGTGGAGGGATTCTCTTCTATTGCTTCGCCTTTGACCAGATTGACCCAGAAGGGTGCTCCATTCAGATGGTCTGATGAGTATGAGGAGAGCTTTCAGAAGCTCAAGTCAGCATTGACTACAACTCCAGTACTATTTTTGCCTACGGGTTCGGGTTCTTACACAGTTTATTGTGATGCTTCTAGAGTTGGCTTGGGAGCGGTATTGATTCAGGACGGTAGGGTGATTGCCTACGCGTCTAGACAGTTGAAGGTGCACGAGAAGAATTATCCAGTGCACGATCTTGAGTTAGCTGCCATTGTGCATGCCTTGAAGATTTGGCAGCATTATTTGTATGGATTGTAGTGTGAGATTTTCACCGATCATCGTAGTTTGCAGTATCTGCTGAGGCAGAAGGACTTGAATTTGCGCCAGAGGAGATGGTTAGAGCTCCTCAAGGATTATGACCTCACTATCTTATATCATCCGGGGAAGGCCAATGTAGTGGCTGATGCCTTGAGTCACAGAGCAGAGAGTTTAGGGAGTCTACCTACCTTTCAGTAGTAGAGCGGCCATTAGCCCTTGATGTTCAGGACTTAGCAGGTCAGTTGGTGAGATTAGATCTATCGGAGCCCCCGCGGGTGTTGACTTGTGTAGCCTCCAGGTCTTCTCTTTAAGATCAGATTAGAGCACGCCAGTATGATGATCCACATTTGCTTGTTCTTCAGGACAGGGTCCGTCGCGGTGATGCCAGGGATGTGGTTATTGGTGATGATGGGGTCATGAGGATGCAGGGCCGGATTTGCGTGTCCAACGTAGATGGGCTTCGAGATTTGATTCTAGCAGAGGCTCATAGTTCATGGTATTCCATCCATCCGAGTGCCACAAATATGTATCAGGATTTGAGGCAGCATTATTGGTGGAGGAGGATGAAAAAGGATATTGTGGAGTTTGTGGCTCGGTGTCTTAACTGTCAGCAGGTCAAGTATGAGCACCAGACACCAGGTGGATTGCTTAAGAGATTTGATATTCTAGAGTGGAAGTGGGAGCGGATCACCATGGACTTCGTAGTTGGACTCCCACGGAATTCGAGGAGGTTTTATGCTATATCGATTATTGTGGATCGGCTAACCAAGTCCGCGCACTTCATTCCTGTTGGTACTACTTATTCTTCGGAGAGGTTAGCTTAGATTTATATCAGGGAGATTGTCCGATTGCATGGGGTTCCAGTTTCTATCATTTTTGACAGAGATACTCAGTTCACATCTCAGTTTTGGAGAGCCGTGCAGAGAGAGTTGGGTACTCAGGTCGAGTTGAGCACAGCGTTTCACCCTTAGACCGATGGGCAATCGGAGCGTACTATTCAGATTTTGGAGGATATGTTGCGTGCTTGTGTGATCAACTTTGGTGGTTCATGGGACCGGTTTCTGTCACTAGCGGAGTTTGCATATAATAACAACTATAAGTCGAGTATCCAGATGGCTCCGTATGAGGCTTTATATGGTAGGAGGTGCAGGTCTCCGGTTGGTTGGTTTGAGCCGGGCGAGGCTAGGCTTTTGAGAATAGACTTAGTTCAGGATGCATTGAGTAAGGCGAAGTTTATTCAGGAGCGGCTTCGCACGACGCAGTCTAGGCAGAAGAGTTATGCGGACCGGAAGGTCCGAGATATGTCTTTCATGGTTGGGGATAAGGTGTTGCTGAAGGTATCACCCATGAAGGGTGTTATGAGATTCGGGAAGAGGGGGAAGCTGAGTCCCAAGTTTATTGGGCCATTTGAGGTGCTTCAGAGTGTTGGGGAGGTGGCTTATAGGCTTGCTATGCCTCCTAGTTTATCGAGTATTCATCTAGTATTCCATGTTTCGATGCTCCGGAAGTATATTGGTGGCCCGTCTCATGTTTTGGACTTCAGCACGGTTCAACTCAAGGGTGATATGTCATATGAGGTAGAGCTAGTGGCTATTTTGGGTCGACAGGTCAGGAAGCTGAGGTCTAAGGATATAGTTTGCGTGAAGGTTCAGTGGAGAGGGAAGCCAGTGGAGGATGACACCTGGGAGGTCGAGCGGGAGATGCGGGACAGATATCCTCACTTATTCGAGACTCCAGGTATGTTTCTACACCCGTTCGAGGACGAACGTTTGTTTAAGAGGGGAAGGATGTAACGACCCGGCCAGTTGTTCCGTGAGATTTACCCCGTTTCTCCCAGTTTTGCATTTGTTATATATTGCTAGTCTGTTTTTGTTGTGTTGGGTCAGTTGGTTTGGGTCCGAAGTGGTTATGGTGAGAATTGAGGCATTTAGTCTCCTAAAGTAGCTTAAAAGTTGAGAAAGTCAACTGAGAGTTGACTTATTGGTAAACAACCTCGGAATGCAGATTTTAAGGCTCGGATAGCTTCATTCGGTGATTTGGGACTTAGGAGTGTGTTCGGAATGAAGTTTTGATGTCCGGTGTAGAATTAGGCTTGAATTGGCGAAAGTTAGTTTTTGGTGATTTCCGGTCGGCAGTGGAAAATAGGCTATCAGGGTCGGAATGAAATTCCGGAAGTTGGAGCAGGTTCGTAATGTCATTTTAGATATGTGTGCAAAATTTCAGGTCAATCGGAGGTGTTTTGGTTGGTTTCGGCGTAGTCGGCGAAATTTGGAAGTTTCAAAGTTCATAGGCTTGAATTTGATGTAATTTTGGTGTTTTCTTTTTATTTTTGGTGTTTTGAAGGCTCGACTAAGTTGGTATAATGCTATGGGGTGTGTTGGTATGTTTGGTTGGGGCCCCCAGGGGCTCAGGATTGATTTCGGATGGTTGGCGGGGTTTTGAACTTGGAAAATTTGCAGAAAATAGCTGCTGGTGTGAGTTTCTGGTGTTGGCCGCACCTGTGGATGTGTAGTCGCAGGTGCGATGTCGCAGGTACGATGGGCCATGCGCAAGTGCGAAAGAGGCTAGGCAGGGGGAATTTCCGCAGGTGCGAAGTTATGGCCGCACCTGCGAAGCCGTAGATGCGGAGGATTGGTCGCAGGTGCGAAATTGGTCCATTAGTGGGACTTCCGCAGGTGCACGCCTGGGATCGCAAGTGCGGGCCCGCAGGTGCGGAAATGCTGGCAGAAACAATATAAAAAGGGCCTCCATGAAAATTCTCTCATTTCACCATTTTTGCATGCGGGAGGAGCTCTTTGAAGGCAATTTGAAGAAGGGAATTCGTGGTTCTTCAGTGAAGGTAAGTTCTCGGGTTATTAACATCGTTTCTATGCTATTTTGTTCGGATTTGTCTTGTGAATTTGAGGATTTAAGTAGGAAAAGATTGGGAAGAAGGGGTGGAGAATTGGAATTTTCTTTTGAGGTTTTGGGTAGGAAATTGTGATCCGATTGTGATGATTTTGGTATGAGTAGAATTGTTGGAGGACGAGGTTTCTAGTGATGTAAAAATTATCAAATTCCGAGACGTGGGCCCGGGATCGAGTTTGGCCGAATTTCGAGATTCTTGTATAATTTGATAGTTTTCGATTGGGTTGTGTTCCTTGTATATATATTAATGATATTAAACTGGTTTTGGCTAGATTGGGAAAAATCGGGAGCCAGTTCGAGGGGCAAGAGCATAGCGGACTAGTGTTGTGGTCCGGTAGAGGTAAGTAATGGTTATAAATCTTGTCCTGAGGGTATGGAACCCCGGACTACATATTTCTCACTTATTTTAGAATGGCGCACATATCGGACGATGAGTATGTGGAGCATACTGCTTTTTGGGTTGGACTAGGTCCTCTCCGCGACAACTAATGAGTTGCATAATTTACTCAAAACCTTATGTTAAATTATGTTCTAAAGATTGTTGAAATATTTGGGCTATAAGTCGTGTTTGGGGCCTCGTGCCGATCTGTTTAGACCCCTTGGGGGATTTTTTTACTGTTGTTTTCCCTCACTATTTGTTGATGATTTCACTCAGCCACATTGTGCTTACTGTTTTTCGAAACTCAGCCTGATTTACACTACTTTCAGATTTAAAATGATGTTTTGGGTCGAGTACCCTGTTCTGCTGATTCGCCCGAGGGGTCTTTTGAGTGGTTCTGCTGAGTGATGGTGAGGTGCTGAGTGATATTAGCGCTTGGGCTGAAAGAGCCCCTCCGGAGTCTGTACACACCCCCAGTGAGCGCACCGAGTGCCGAGTGACGAGCGATTGGGAGGCATGAGTGACTGTGAGGTGCTGAGTGATTGTGAGGTGTTGAGTGACTGTGAGGTGTTGAGTGACTGTGAGGCATTCCCGAGGGGCTGATTATGATACATGTTTTGTCCGAGGGGCTACTTATGATTTTACTACTTTCATTCTGAACTTATGAAATATGTTTTGACCGAGGGGCCTCTTTATGATTCATTTCATTTTCATACTAAATCTTTCGGTTTGAAGTTGTTAAAATATGCTTACTTCAAAGGACTTTTCTGAAGTTGGTTTTAAGGCTGATGATTTCGTATATCTATGTTTACACTATTGAAAAGTAAGGCTGTGTATATTGTGATTTGATGGCATTTATTTTATGTGTTTCCTTGCAGCTTAGACTTGATTTATTTTCATTACTACTGAGTTGGCGTACTCACAGTACTCCCTGCACCCCTATGTGCAGATTCAGGTGCAGATACCGAGCACTAGCCATTTATTCCACGCGGAGCCGGACTGCGGGATATAGAGTTAGCTGTTCAGCGTCCGCAGCATCTCTGATTTCCCTTCTTGTTGTATCTAGCTTTTATTCAGAGGTTTTGTATTATAATAGTATATTTTGGATTATTCTTCTAGATGCTCATGACATGTTGGCTCCAGGTTTTGGGGTTGGTGGTACTGTATAATTGGCCTACTTTATTTAGTAATCTTTGTATGTTTTATGAAATGCTTGAAACTCGATTGGGATTTTTAAAAGAAATTTCGAACATGCGGTAGTTGGCTAGCCTAATTCCATGATAGGCGCCATCACGACCGGTTTAGGATTTGGGGTCGTGACAACAGGTATAGTACCAAACTCAGAATAGAAGAAGTCATTGCTCGTTCGAGAGATGAAGATCATTCTAGATCCAGGCGTCCTGAATCAGACAGAAGATCAGGTAAAATCAGGTACGATACTTAATTAGGACCCTCGGGACATGATATTCGTCCCAGGTTCGAAAACATCAGGTCAGACTATAGCCACAAGGAAGAGACATAGTCTCATCCTCATCTAGATCCAGAAAAGATCGAGATGAACGACCTAGAGGTAATACCCGAATTGGGGATCATACCTTTAATGTAAGTACTACTGAGCTTGTCTCAATATTGAGAAACATGAGAGACAAGGTTAAATGGCCGAAAGATATGCGATCAAATCCAAATAGAAGGAACCCAGATCACTGGTGTGAATTCCATAACGATCATGGGCACAAGACTGCGGATNTCTTCCGAAAAAAGTTTTAAATTCTTCTCAGTTCTCAAAAAGCAGAATCAGTTCGAATGGACTGAAGAATGTCAGCAAGCCCTCAAGAATCTAAAGATTTATCTATCGAAACCACTGCTGTTTTCAAAACCAAAAGAAGGGGAAAGATTGTATATCTACCTGGCTGTTTCAGAAATTGCTGTAAGTGCAGTACTGGTAAGAGAAGAAAAAGGTAAGCAATCACCTATCTACTATGTAAGTAAAACTTTGCTAGATGCTGAAACTAGATATCCACATCTGGAAAAATTAGCTTTAGCTTTAATAATGGCATCAAGAAAATTACGACCATATTTTCAATGTCACCTAATCACCGTTGTGACTTCATATCCTCTAAGAAATATTCTGCATAAACAAGAATTGTCAGGAAGATTAGCCAAGTGGGCCATAGAATTAAGTGAGCATGAGATAATCTATCAGCCTAGGACTGCAATTAAGTCTCAAATACTAGGTGATTTTATTGCTGACTTTAGTAATAGAATTATCCGTGAAGTAGATAAGGAGTTACAACATTTTAACGATGCTAATCTGGGCCTATGGACCCTATTCACCGATGGCTCCTCAAATATAAAAGGTGTCGGCTTAGGCATAGTCTTAACCCACGGGTGAAAAGACACGACAAGCTATCAAGTGTTATCCTATAACTAACAATGAATTAGAGTACGAAGCTGTTATTGCAGGGCTTGAACTCGCATGGGAGCTCTCAATCGAGCAAATCATGATCAACATCGACTCCCAACTGGTAGTAAATCAGATACAGGGGACTTACATCGCTCAAGAGACTCGAATGCAATAGTATCTTGAAAAAGCACGAGAGCTCATGAGACAATTCAAAACATGGAAGGTAATGAAAATACCCAGAGAGGAAAATGCAGAAGCAGATGCATTAGCTAACCTCACAGCAGTCACGGAAGTAACAAACAAAGACAATGCAATTGTCGTCAAACTCCTCCACTCAATGATCGACCAGGATTGGAATGAGGTAACTTTCAACAACTTAACCTGGGACTGGAGAAACGAAATTCTTAATTTTTTGCAGAATGGCACCGTACCTGAAGACAGGAAAGCAGCTCAAGCACTTCGTTGCAAAGTTGCACAGTACTGCCTTATTCGCAACTCGCTTTATCGCAAGATGTTCGGAGGACCCCTAGCTAAACGCCTCGAACCTAACCAAACGGAATTTGTGATGAAAGAAGTCCACGAAGGACACTGTGGAAATCACTCAGGGGTGAGGTCCTTAGTGAAAACCCTAATCAGAGCTGGATACTATTGGCCTAAGATGGAAGAAGAAGCCGAGAACTTCGTATCCAAATGCGACAGGTGCCAAAGGTTTGCCAATAACATGCATCGACCAACGGAATTATTTCATCCAATAATATCCCCATGGACTTTCATGAAATGGGGGATGGACATAGTGGGACCTCTTCCCACAGCTAAAGGGCAGGTACGGTTTTTGCTCATGCTAACCGATTATTTTACAAAATGGGTCGAGGCAGAAGCGTTCAAACAAGTGCGAGAAAAGGAAGTTAAAAGCTTCTTATGGTGAAACATAATATGCCGCTTTGGAATATAAAAGGAGATAGTGTGCGATAATGGACCACAATTCATAGGCTCGCAAATCACAGAATTCTTTGAAAGCTGGCAAATCAAACGAATCACTTCAACACCATACCACCCCATTGCTAATGGCCAAGCTGAGTCAACTAATAAGGTCATTATCAACAATCTAAAGAAGCGTCTGGATAAAGCCAAAGGAAACTGGCCTGATGAGTTACCAGTGGTACTATGGGCATACAGAACAACTTCAAAAACAGCCATGGGAGAAACCCTGTTCGCACTTGTATATGGCTCAGAAGCCTTAATACCTGTGGAGATTAGCAAACCAAGCATAAGGTTTGAAACAGCCATGGAGGAAGCAAACGGCGATGAATTGAGGACCAATCTGGACCTGCTCGAACCACGGAGAGAAGCAGCACTAATACGGATGGCAGCTCAAAAATAAATCATAGAGCGTTATTACAACCGTAAAGCTCATCTCAAGTACTTCAATATTGGGGACTTCGTCCTCAAAAAGTCTTTCAATCAACGAAAGAAGCAGGCGCAGGAAAGCTAAATCCAAACTGGGAAGGACCCTACAAAATCCGAGGCATAACTGGGAAGGGCGCCTATGAGTTGGAATCTATGGACGGCAGAGTTCTACCAACAAGCTGGAACGCCATCCACCTAATGAAGTATTACTTCTAAGGAAAAAAAATACCCCCGGTCAGGTATCACATGTTCGATTTTATTTTAAACATTTAAAAATTTTACTAACTTTTTTAGATGATAGGCAAAAAGATAACCCATCACCAGATGATGATATTAGACCTGCAAAGACGCGAGGAAATAATACAATTCCCGGCCCAGGGTTACACTTTCTGATGGACGTTTTAAAGGGTTAAGCGGTCATCATCTAAAAAACTATATACCTTCGAGTCCGGAATGTTTTTCCTTTTCAGGAAAAGGACAACATGGAAGGAATAATCAAGTGCTCGAGATATCATTCTTCAAAGCTTAAACACTTGGGGGACTATATAGTATGTAAGGCTAAGACGAAGCAAAGAAGACTATCAGAAAGTCAAAATCTCGAGCCAGAAGACCCATCTACCCAACGAGACAAGTGATACAAGCAGAATCGAAAGAGATCAAAAAGAGTCATCCAAATACAAAGACTATCATAAAGTCAAAAGCTCGAGCCTGAAGACCCATCTACCCAACGAGACAAGTGATACAAGCAGAATCGAAAGAGATCAAAAAGAGTCATCCAAATACAAAGCCTAATGTAAAAATGCAAAAAACCTTCGAACATGTTCAGGTTGAAAGGAAAAATATTAGTCACGAGGAATAAATGTACATCTTTATACTTATTCAAAACTGTTGTAACAAAAACAGTTAGGGGTAAAAGATCATCATCATCGTACTCATTCAAAAACTGTTATGAGCCTCATCTGCCGCTTCAAGGTACTTCTTTCCTCTTCTAAGGCATCCATGTCAATCCTTAGGCTATCATACTGTGCTTTCCAATTATCAATATCGGCCTGCAACTCTTTTGTCTCCTGATCCGTATTTGATATCCTCTTCATGAGCTCCATGCCTATAAGATTAATCTACAAGAAATAAACCAATCAGATATGATAAATTTCATATACGAAAATGAAAGAGGATAACCTGCATCATACCTTCAAAAAGGTATGCACAACTTCATTGACCCATGTAAGAGCGCTATGGCTGGCTAGCTTGGTTTTCTCAGTAGGACCTATCAAAGGCTTGAGCTACACTTTAGGCTCACATGTTTTCTTGAAAAGATTCCCCTCAGCTGGAACCTCTATTACCACCTACCGCATCTCTCTGCTGGAAGACCCTACTTCCCTAGCGGAAGGTATGGAAGTAGGCAGAGAAGAAGCAACAACAGGCATGGAGGGTTGAAGAGTTGGAGAAGCCACGGGCAAATCAACATGCATGGAGGATTGAAGAGTTGAGGAAGCCACGGGCAAAGCAACAACAGAATCCGTAATAGCCAAAGGAGCAGATGAGACAGCTTCTCTTAAAGAAGCAGGAAAAACAGCAGCCAAAGGGACATCATCAGAAGCAATGTCAAAACCTTCATGGAACAAGTAATCAACAGACTTATGAATGGGGGAATGTGAAACATCTTCGAAGGTATAGGGCTCAACCACAGACACGGAAGGAAAAGTCATGGGTGCAGACTCATTGTCCGAAACCACCCGCCTTCTCCGTGGCCTGCACACAAAGCACCCTCCTTTTCTTCTTCTTTTACGGAATGGGACTCACTAATCTTCCTCTTCGAGGAAGATGAACCAACAATAATCTCTTGGGCCTGGGCCAAAGACATCTTCAGGATAGATGAAGCAGACACCCCACGAGCAGAGAACCCTATCAAAAAGAAAAAAAAGTTAAGTGACAAAGAAAGAAGAGGCTCGAGTAAGGAAAGAAGCAAGAACAAAAGCTTCACTTACTGTGGGTCTTTACATGCCAACCGTACTTCCCAGTGAAGTACTTTCAAGATCTCTCTTCTAAAGGAGCAACAGAAAAAAAATTTTCTACCCAATCACGGATACCGGAGACATTCTCAACAGTACCCATGATTGTTGAGAGAAGAAGAAACAAATACGGTGTTAGTAAAACATCTCAAGTCAGAACGAGGAAAAGTAAATAGATGTGAGCTAAAGCATACTCACGTGCACGATTCCACTTCTCAGGGAAGGGAATATTTTCTTCACCCACTAAACCAACAGTGGGTACAACAACATACCGGAGGTACCAACCCCTATCCTTATCATCTCCAGGGGTTACCAACACTCTTTTGCTCCTAGCAGTCAGAGTAAAAACTCCTTCACAAAAAAAGGTAGGAGAGTAGAGATGAATAAGATGGTTGAAAGTAAAAGGAACCGAGGCTAAAGAAGCTAAACTCCTAAGACATGCGACAACTCGCCACACAAGCGGACCAACTTGTCCTAAGCAGATATTGAAGAAACGACAGAATTCAATTATGACTGGATCAATGGGAGGTCTAAACCCTAGAGTAAAAGGGTACATGTAAAAAAAAGAATATCCTGTCTTGTAAGACGTTATTCTTTGATTACTATTTGGAATGTAGACAGGGAAATCAGGCCTCCAAAAACACTCCCTACGAACAAGGGAAATCCGACCCTTATTAATAAGGGTTGGATACCTTTCGACACTCTCAAGGGAAGAATATTGGTCTACGAGAACTTGATTATATCTAGCAAAGATAAACTCAGCAGGAACAATTTCATCACTCCAGGTTCACGAAGGCGTTCACCTCTACCTCTAGACAAAGATCGAGAAGCCCTAAACCTCGGAGAAACTAGAGACCTAGCGGAAGGAGGGGAAACTATCTGAGAAGAAGAGGAGCCTCTCGAAGGAGTGGATACTAGACTCCTAAGTCTACCACCCCTCTGACTCCTAGTCGGAGCAGAAGATGGCGTGAAATTTTCAATATCTATTACTCCCTGAGGTTGATTTGAAGAAGACATGTTTACAAAGGCAAGAAGAAAGTTCTTTACAAAAGACAAAGTTAGAAAGTGTTTCGTGGAAGCAAAGAAAAGAAGAAAGGTATTTATACTTGAGGACAACCGTCAAACATGGAAAAAAAGGAAAATAATGATGAAAAGTCATAATTGAAGGTGTCACTTCGGGACTGACACAGCCGCAAAAAGCCCTAAAAGGTGCCGAGTAAATGCAGAACCAATCCAAGAAGGACACGTGGTATGAGCATTAAATGGAAGTGACAAATGACGCATATGGTTCAAAGAAGGATACAATGTTTCGAGGTAAAGCGGCGGCAAAATATTCCCGCCATAAATAAGTATCCACTTACCAAATATTAATCGATAAATATATGGTAAGTGGGGGGACTATCTGTATTGGTAAAAAAGAGTTTCACACGTAAGCCAACTTTTGACAACTCAGCCAGTTATGTGGACATAGGAGAAAGTGAAAGTTGGATGTGATTCTTTGAAGAGGTACGGAACAAAGAGGCACGATTCAATAAACCCTCGAGCTCATCAGCCACGAGGAACTCAACCTGATCAAGACAGGAAAGAGACACAGTCAGAATGAATTTGGACAAAGCTACGGGCAGATTCAAGAACCCACAATTGATTACTCGTATTTTATGTAACTGTACCCCAATTACCATTATCCTTTTTAACACCCCATTAATGTCATAGTTAGTCATTAGTGGGTAATCATAGCAAGAGTTGTACGTTATATCAAGGAATCTCCTATATAAGGGAGGGGAATACAGCTTGTAAAGGCATCTGATTCTCGAATACAATCTACTTTGCTTTTCTATATTTCTGCAATATTGTCTATTACTCGTTTTTCTCTATTTCTTTGATTATCAGTAACCCGTGTTCATCCTAGAAATAGCTTTAGTCAAAGGATCTAATTCTTTGGTTAAACAAGTGGTATTTTAGGATTTTAGCTCATTCTCTCATATTTTGAACCCCAGACTTGGAGAGAGACGATTTTGGCTTGGAGATTTTCATATAAGGCTTTGGGATAAGTGATTTCTGCTCATTTTTGCTATTATTACAATAATCTACATGGATTATTAACACCAAAATATGAAATTCTGAGGGAAATTAGGGGGCTTTCCTACAACTTAAGAGAGTAAAAGTTGGGGTTTTGAGCTATGATTTAGATTTGGTTTTGGAATCTAAACATATATTTGGACTCGTGGGGTTACGGATAGTCGGAATCTACCACGTGACTCAGGTTTGACCATGTGAGCCCAGGTTGACTTTTTTTGACTTCTTGGAAATTGAAAAAAGATTAAAGCCTTATTGTTTAAATTTATTTCCTATAACTTTGTTTGACATTATTGAGTTGTTTTTACTAGATTTGAGCCGGTTGGAGGTGATTTCTAAGGTAATGGCAATTTTAGAGGGTTGATTTGGGCTTATATTACTGTCATGACCTGAAACTCTAACATGTCGTGATGGCGCCTATCGATGGTACTAGGCAAGCCGACATTTCGAAATACTTCAATATTTCATAAAAAGGATAATTCAAAGCTTTTCAATACCAGAAATTGTTATAAAAGCTGAAGTTGAACTCAAAATAAAGTGCGAAAAGATAGCACCAAGCATCAGGGTGTCACCAAGTCATGAGCATCTAGATAGCCAGTCTAATACAAACAGTGTCTAAGTGTCAATACAGAAAGAAAGAAAACATAGAAGGAGATACAAGGTCTGCGAACGCCGGCAGCTACCTCGCAGTCTCCAATACTCAATCGCGCCCGAACACAACAACCTTCATGACCGTGCACACCTGGATTTGCATATGAAGTGAAGGGTATAGCATGAGTACAACCAACTCAGCAAGTAACAAGAATAAATAAGGAATTGAGAAGCACTAACGAGCTATACAATACGGTTCATTTTAGTAATTATCAACAATGAAAGTAGACATGAGTCTATTTCCGGCAATATGAATCAGATCAGTTGCAAATTTACTAAGTTCACGTAAACCAATTATAATAATTTTCGGAAGTTCAGAACAGTAGCATGAATTAGCTAAATGCTGCAACAAAGAAGACAAATGCAACCTCTCAGGGTGCAGTCACTCAAGCTCTCAATAGCTCAACATTCGGCTCTAAGCCCTCAATACACACACTCAATAAGTACCTGCGCTAATTGGGTGTGTGCAGACTTCGAAGGGGCTCCTACAACCCAAGCACAATAATCTGCACGGATAACTCACGTGTTGCACGAACAACTCACGTGCTATAGTATCATATGAAGATCTGCACGGACAAATCACATACTACCATATCATATCAGAATCCGCACAGATAACTTACGTGCTAGAGTAAAACATCATGATTCTCACGGACAACTCACGTGCTACAACATCTATACCTTACAAACAGGCCCATGACCTCACTAAATCATGAACCTCTCTAGTCTCACAACCCTCAGTAATGAAAGGGAATCAACCCAAATCAGAATGCTATAATGTATCAACGGGAATAACAGAGACTGAGGTATATATACAAGAAATTCTACGACTGAGTACAATAACAATAAGTAGGTACATAGCCTAAGCATGATTTCTAACATGAAAGGCAGTCAAATTTCTAGAAGACAAGGAATACATGTAAGCAACAATAGGCTATTCGACTTTACAGTCTCACGGGATGGACCAAGTCCCAATCCCTCATGGTGTACGCTCACATTCTTGTCACCTAGCATGTGCATCACCTCCAAATAGTTACATCATACCAATTTCCGAGGTTTCACACACTCAAGACCAGATTTAAGACTGTTACTTACCTCTATTGTGCAGAAATCCTACTCAGAAATAACCTTTCCTCTCAAATCGGTCTCCAAATGCCCCGAATCTAGCCATAAACAGTATGGGATAGTCAATATAGGCTAAAGGGATCAATTCCACAAGAAACTACTAAATTATAGCCCAATATACGAAATCTGCTCACCCCAGCCCCCGGGCCCACGTCTCGAAATCCAACAAAAGACATAAAACCCAAAATCCCATTCACTCACGAGTCTAACCATACTAAATTCATCAAAATCCAACATCATTTGATCACCCAAATCCCCAAAATCCACTCTCCAATTCTCAAGCCCTAAACCCCCAAATTTCACTTACAACTCTCGCTAATTAGGTATGGAAATCAGTGGGGAAATAAGATTTATGATCCAAAACAAGTTCAAGAATCTTACCTCAATAATACCCTCAAAAATCTCCTCCACAATCGCCTAAGTCCGAGTCTCAAATGTGGAAATAAGACCAAAATCGTGAACCCTTGCATTTTAAGCTTCTGCCCAGACTTTTCGCACATGCGAACCTCCTGTCGCATCTGCAATGCTGCACCTGCAGAAAATCCATCGCAGGTGTAGATTCCACTTAGAATTCCAGGTTTCGCTCCTGCGGCTACAAGACCGCATCTGCGCCTATCGCATATGCGGGAACCCATCGCACCTGCGGCTAAAACTCGCACCTGCGCCCAGCTGCTCGCTTTTGCGACCATCGCAGGTGTGGAAAATTGTCGCACATGCGACCTCTGACCAACTCGACCATAACCACTTCTACGATTCGTTCTTCACTTTTGCGGGCTCGCACCTGCGGTTCCCACTCTGCAGGTGTGATTACAACAGTAATAGCAGGCCTCTCAAATCCCAAACCAAGTCCAAAAACCTCCCGAATTTCACCTGAGGCCCCCGGGACCTCAATCAAATATTCCAACAAGTCATATAGCCCAATACAAACTTATTCGAACCTTCAAATCACTCAAAACAACATCAAAACATCGGTTACTCCCGGATTCAAGCCTTAAGAACTTCTAAACTTCTGAATTCCGCAAACAATGCTGAAACCTATCAAACAACATTCGATTGACCTCAAATTTTGCACAAAAGTCTTAAATGACACCACAAACCAACTCAATTTCCCGGAAATTACTTCCGCCCCCCGGTATCCGAGTTTCCACTACCGGCCAAAATCGCCAAAATTCCAACTTTCGCCAATTCAAGCCTAATTCTACTACGGACCTTCAAATCATATTCCGAACGCGCTCTTAAGTCCAAAATCACCTAACGGAGCTAACAAAACCATCAAGATTCAAATCCGAGTTTTTTTACACATAAGTCGACATCCGATCAACTTTTCCAACTTAAGTTTCCAATTAAGAGACTAAGTGTCTCAAATTACCCCGAAATCACTCCAGACCCGAACTAAACAACCCGATAATACATATAATAGATGTGAAGCACAAAATAATAAGAAAATGGGGAAATAGGGCTATGAATCTCGAAACGACCAGCCGGGTCGTTATATCCTCCCCCTCTTAAACAAATATTTATCCTCGAACGGGTCTAGAAATATACCTGGAGTCTCAATAGGTGTGGATATTTGCTCCGCATATCTCGCTCGATTCCCAAGTGGCCTCCTCCACGGGCTGACCTCTCCACTGCACCTTCACTGAAGCTATATCCTTTGACCTCAACTTCCGGACCTGCCGCTCCAAGATAGCCACCGGCTCTGCATCATAAGTCATATCACCATCTAACTGAACCGTGCTGAAATCCAAAACATGAGACGGATCATTGACATACTTTCGGATCATGGAAACATGAAATATTAGATGCACACTCGACAAGCTAGGTGGCAAGTCAAGCTTGTAAGCCATCTCCCCGATCCTCTGAAGTACCTCAAAAGGCCCAATGAACCGAGGGCTTAACTTGCCCCTCTTCCCAAACCTCATAACACCTTTCATAGGTGATACCTTCAGCAAAAACTTCTCCCCGACCATGTAAGACACATTGCAGACCTTTCTGTCCGCATAACTCTTTTTCCTAGACTGTGCCTTGTGAAGCCGTTCCTGAATCAATTTCACCTTGTGTAATGCATCCTGGACCAAGTCTGTACCCAAAATCCTAGCCTCACCTGGCTCAAACTATCCCATCGGAGATCTACACCGCCTCCTATACAAAGCCTCATATGGAGCCATCTGAATGCTTGACTGATAACTATTGTTATATACAAACTCCGCGAGCGGCAGAAACTGGTCCCATGAACCCCCAAAATCAATGACACAAGCGCACATCATGTCCTCCAGTATCTTGATAGTGCGCTCGGACTGTTCGCCCGTCTGAGGGTGTAATGATGTGCTCAACTCAACCTGAGTACCCAACTCCCATTGCACGGCTCTCCAAAACTGCGATGTAAACTGCATGTCTCTGTTTGAAATTATGGAAACTGGAACACCATGAAGGTGGACAATCTCTAAGATGTAAATTTCAGCTAACAGCTCAAAAGAATAAGTAGTACCAACTGGAATGAAGTGCACGGACTTGGTCAGCCGATCCACAATCTCCCAAGAATTGAACTTCCTTGAAGTCCGTGGGAGCCCAACTATGAAATCCATGATGAACCGCTCCCACTTCCACTTTGGAATCTCTAACCTCTGGAGAAAGCCACCCGACCTCTGAGGCTCATACTTTACCTGCTGACAATTGAGACACCGAGCTACAAACCCAACTATATCTTTCTTCATCCTTCTCCACCAATAGTGCTACCTCAAATCCTGGTACATCTTCACGGCACCCAGATGGATGGAATACCGCCAGTTGTGGGCCTCCTCAAGAATCAAATCCCGTAGCCCATCTACGTTGGGTACACATATTTGGCCCTGCATCCTCAACACCCCGTCATAACCAATAGTCACATCCCTGGAATCACCTCGTTGAACCCTGTCCTGGAGAACAAGTAGGTGGGGGTCATCATACGGACGCTTTCTAATACGATTATATAGAGAAGACCGAGAGACCATGCAAGCCAATATTCGGCTCGACTCCAAAATATCTAATCTAACAAACTGACTAGCTAAGGCCTAAACATCCAGTGCCAATGGCCTCTCTACGGCTGGAAGATATTCTAAGCTCCCCAAACTCTCCGCCCGGTGACTCAAGGCATCAGCTACCACATTGGCCTTCCTGGGATGGTATATAATGGTGATATCATAGTCCTCAAGAAGCTCCAACCATCTCCGCTGATGCAAGTTAAGATCCTTCTGCTTGAACAGATGCTGCAAACACTAGTGATCAGTATAAATCTCACAATGAACACCGTACAAATAGTGCCACCAGATCTTCAAGGCGTGAACAACAGTTGGTAACTCAATATCATGGACATGATAGTTCTTCTCATAGGTATTCAACTGGCGTGAAGCATAAGCAATAACTCTATCCTCCTGCATCAGAACACATCCAATACTTATCCGCAAGGCATCACAATACACTGTGCAAGAACCAGAAGCTGATAGAAGAACTAGAACTAGAGTCGTGGTCAAAGCAGCCTTGAGCTTTTGAAAGCTCTCCTCGCACTCATCTGACCACTTGAATGGAGCCCCATTTTGGGTCAATTTGGTCAAGGGTTATGCAATAGATGAGAAACCCTCCACAAAAAGACAGTAATATCCTTCCAAACCAAGAAAGCTCCGAATATTCGTGGCTGAGGACGGTCTAGGACAACTCTACACCGCCTCTATCTTCTTCGGATCCACCTGAATACCCTCACTGGACACCATGTTCCCCAAGAATGCCAATGAACTGAGCCAAAACTCACACGTGGAGAACTTTGAATAAAGCTTCTCCTCTCTCAATCACTGTAACACAATCCTCAAATTTTGGGCATGCTCCTCCTGGCTACGAGAGTACACCAAGATTTCATCAATGAACACAATAAAAAATGAGTCAAGATAAGGCTGAAACACACTGTTCATCAGATGCATGAACGTTGTTGGGGCATTGGCCAGCCTAAAAGACATCTCAAGGAACTCATAGTGTCCATATCGGGTCCTGAAAGCTATCTTAAGAATATCTGAATCCCGAACCTTCAGCTGGTGATACCCTAACCTCAAATCAATCTTGGAGGACACCCTCGCTCTCTGAAGCTGGTCAAATAGATCATCAATACGCAACAAAAGATAGTTGTTCTTGATTGTGACCTTTTTCAACTATATGTAATCAATGCACATCCTCATAATATCATCATTTTTATTTAAAAATAGAACTGGTACACCCCAAGTTGACATGCTAGATTGAATAAACTCCTTATCAAGGAGTTTCTGAAGCTTTTCCGTCAATACCGCGGTGCCATACGATATAGTGGAATAGAAATGTGCTGAGTGACCGGCACTAATTCAATATCGAAGTCGATATTCCTGTCAAGTGGCATGCCTTGAAGGTCTACAGGAAACGCATCCAGAAATCACCCACCACAAGAACAAAATCAATAGTAGGGACCTCTGTTCTAACATCCCTCACAAAAGCGAAATGGGATAGACAATCATTCTCAACCATCCGCTGAGCCTTCGAGTATGAAATCACCCTACTAGGAACATAGTCGATAAAACTGATCCACTCAACCCTCGGCAACCCCGGCATCGCTAACATCACGGTCTTAGCATAACAATCTAAAAGAGAATGACATGGAGACAACCAATCCATACCCAATATGACATCAAAATCGATCATACTAAGTAGAAAAAGATCTACCCTGGTCTCCAGACTCCCAATAGTCACCACACATGACTGATATACACAGACCACAATAATAGTATCGCCCACCGGAGTAGATATATGAACAGACGAAACTAGAGACTCATGGGGCATATCCCGAAAATGAGCAAAATACGAAGACACATATGAATAAGTGGAACGAGGGTCAAAAAATAAAGAGGCATCTCTATGGAAAACTGAGACAATACCCATAATCATAGCATCTGAAGCAATAGTATCTGGTCTGGCAGGGAGAGCATAGAAACGGGCCTGGTCACCCTTTGATCGGCCTCCCCCTCTCGGGCGACCCCTAGATGACTAAGCCCCACCCCGAGCTGGCTGAATGGGTGGTAGAGCTGCTGGTGCGGGTGCCATCAGCCAAGTACTCTGAGCGCCACTCAACAACCTAGGGAAATCTCTCTTAATGTGACCAAAATCTCTGTATTCGAAACAACCCCTCCTCTGATGGAACTACTACACCTGATGCCCAGAGAAACTACCCGTGGAAGCCTGAGCTAGCGAGTCATGTGAGAACTATGCACTGGTAGTGATTTAAATAACGAGTGGTCCTGCTGAAAGCTGTGTGACCCGTGATGAGATGATGCACCACATTGAAATGGGCGAGCCGTCTGATTATGTCTAAATGGACGACCCCTACCGTGCTGGAACTGACCCCAGAAGAAACACCGCCTAATTCACCCTGTCCACGAGGCCTCTTGGCCTCCCTCTCAACCCCCACCTGACTGCCAACCATCTCAATCTGACGAGCAATGTCGACAACCTCATCAAAAGTATCACCTAACACTCTCTCTCTCTGGTCATAAACAATTGTAGTTGAAAGGTGAGCCATCTATGAACCTCTTGATCCTCTCTTTGTCTGTGGGAACCAACCAAATAGCATGTCGTGCCAAATCCGAGAACCTCATCTCATACTGCGTCACAAAAATATCACCTTGACGAACCTGCTCAAACTGTTTGCGCGGTTCCTTTCTGCGGGACTAAGGCACGAACTTCTCTAGAAAGAGAACGGAGAACTGTTGCCAGGTAAGGGGTGCTGCATCGACCTAAGCCTCCCACTAATTGAATGCATCCCCAGAGAATTGAAAGTAGTAAACGAGACCCCACTAGTCTCCAGAATACACTGTTGTGTGGAGTATCTTTGACATCTGTCCAAGAAACCTTGTGCATCCTCTCCCTCTACACCACTGAAAGATGCAGGCTGGAGACTCCCAAACCTCTCCAATCTACGCCATTCATCCTCGTGCATAGTAGGAGCCACATAGTTCTGAGCAGAGGCAACTGACTGGGATGGTGGTGCCCTCAGTGTCTGGAGTCCCTGTATCACCTGCTCCGGTGTGCGGGAGGCGGGAGTCTAAGTGCCTCCCCCAGCCTGAGAAGTGGTTGCTGCCGTTGAAATCGAGATCGCATGAGCAAGGCCTGTGCACACGGTCAGAATCTGAGATAAGGCCTCCTGAAGGCGAGTAATCACGATGGGCACAGGTGGTGCTTGAGCTGGTCCCGCTGGTACATCCACAACTGGGACCTAGTCCTGATCTGGGGCAACTAGTGGATCTGCAGGTACTGCCCCAGCTGCTGTGCGGGCTACACCTCTTCCCTTACCACGACCTCGGCCTCTCGCGGCCCTAGCTGGTGGTACTGGCGGATGCCTATCCTACCCAGTAGTACGAGTCCTCACCATCTATGAGAGAATGAAACAACATATGTTTAGTTACCAGAATCAACAGATTCACACGAAAAGAATTCAAGAATGTGAAGTTTTTCCTAAGGGTTCTTCAACCTCTCGAAGATAAGTACAGACGACTCTGTACTGATCCACAAGACTCTACTAACCCTGCCCATGACTCGTGAGACCTATGTAACCTAGGCTCTAATACCAACTTGTCACGACCCAAAACTCTAAACTGTCGTGATGGCGCCTATCGATGGTACTAGGCAAGCCGACTTTCAAAATACTTCAATATTTCATAAAAAGGATAATTCAAAGCTTTTCAATATCGGAAATTGTTATAAAACCCGAAGTTGAACTCAAAATAAAGTGCTGAAAGATATCCCCAAACATCAGGGTGTCACCAAGTCATGAGCATCTATATAGCCAGTCTAATACAAATACTATCTAAGTGACAATACAAAAAGAAAGAAAACATAGAATGATAAACAAGGTTTGCGGACGCCGGCAGCTACCTCACTATCTCCGATACTCGACCGCATCTGAACTCAACAACCTCTATGACCGTGCACACCTGGACTTGCACATGAAGTGCAGGGTGTAGCATGAGTACAACCAACTCAGTAAGTAACCAAAATAAATAAGGAATTGAGAAGCAGTGACGAGATATACAATACAGTTCATTTAAGTAATTATCAATAATGAAAGTAGACATGAGTCCATTTCCGGCAATATAAATCAGATCAGTTGCAAATTTACTAAGTTCAAGTAAAGCAATTATAATAATTTTTGGAAGTTCAGAATAGTAGCATGAATAAGCTAAATGTTGCAATAAAGAAGATAGATGCAACCTCTCAGGGTACAGTCACTCAAGCTCTCAATAGCTCAACATTCAGTTCTCAGCCCTCAATACACACACTCAATAGGTACCTGCGCTCACTGGGGTGTACATACTTTGGAGGGGATCCTACAGCGCAAGCGCTATAATCCGCACAGATAATTCACGTACTGTACGGACAACTCACGTGCTATTGTATCATATCAAGATCCGCACGGATAACTCACATGCTACCATATCATATCAAAATATGCACGGACAACTCACGTGCTAAAGTATAACATCATGATTCACACGAATAACTCACGTTCTACGATATCTGTACCTCACAAATAGGCCTCAGTCATGAACCTCTCTAGTCTCATAGCCCTCAGTAATGAAAGGGAATCAGCCCAAATCAGAATGTTATAATGTATCAGCAGGGAATAACAGAAACTGAGGTATAATATACAAGAAATGCTACGACTGAGTACAATAACAATAAGCAAGTACATAGCCTAAACATGATTTCTAACATGAAAGGCAGTCAAATTTCTAGAAGACAAGGAATACATGTAAGCAACAATAGGCTATTCGACCTTTACAGTCTCACGGGACAGACCAAGTCACAATCCTCACGGTGTACGCTCACACACCCGTTACTTAGCATGTGCTTCACCTCCAAATAGTTACATCATACCAATTCCGAGGTTTCATACCCTCAAGACCAGATTTAAGGCTGCTACTTACCTCAACTACGTAGAAATCCTACTCCGAAATTCCCTTGCCTCTCGAATCAGTCTCCAAATTCCTCGAATCTAGCCAAAATAGTACGAGATAGTCAATATAGTCTAAAGGGATCAATTCAACAAGAAAACTACTAAATTATAGCCCAAAATCCGTAATCGGCTCAATCGGGCCCCTGGGCCCACATCTCAAAATCCGACAAAAGTCACAAAACCCGAAAGCCCATTCACTCACGAGTCTAACCATACTAAATTCATCAAAATTCGGACATTATTTTATCACCCAAATCACCCAAAATCCATTCTTCAATTCTCAAGCCCTAAACCCTCAAATTTCACTTCAAAATCTCACTAATTAGGTGGGGAAATCAGTGGGTAAACAAGATTTATGATCCAAAATGAGTTCAAAAATCTTACCTCAATAATTCCCTCCAAAATCTCCTAAGTCACAGTCTCAAATGTGGAAATAAGACCAAAATCGTGAACCTTTTCTTTTTAAGCTTCTGCCCAGACTTTTCGCACATGCGGACCTCCTGTCGCATCTGCGACGCTGCACCTGCGGAAATTCCATCACAGGTGCGGATTCCACTTAAATTCCAGGTTACGCTCCTGCGGCTACAAGACCGCATTTGCGCCAATCACAGGTGCGGGAACCCATCGCACCTGCGGCTAAAACTCGCACCTGCGCCCAGTTGCCCGCTTCTGCGACCATCGCAGGTGCGGGCTTTGCACCTGTGACCTCTGCCCAACTCGACCATAACCGCTTCTGTGATTCGTTCTTCACTTTTGCGGGCTTGCACCTACAGTTACCGCTCCGTAGTTGCGATTACACCAGCAACGACAATATCAAAACAAAGGTTACTCCCGGATTCAATCCTAAAGAACTTCTAAACTTTCGAATTTTGCAAACGAAACTGAAACCTATCAAATCACGTCCTATTGACCTCAAATGTTGTACACAAGTCCTAAATGATACCACGAACCTACTCAAATACCCAGAAATAAGTTCCTCCCCCGATATCAAAATTTTCACAGCCGGCCAAAATCGCCAAAATTCTAACTTTTGCCAATTCAAGCCTTATTCTACTACAGACCTCCAAATCACATTCCGGATGCGCTCCTAATTCCAAAATAACCCAACGGAGCTAATAGAACCATCAAATTTAAATTCGAGGTTGTTTACACATAAGTTGACATCTGGTCGACTTTTCCAACTTAATCTTCCAATTAAGAGACTAAGTATCTCAATTCACCCTGAAATCACTTCGGACCCGAAGTAACCAACCCGATAAGACATATAACAACTGTGAAGCAAAAAAAAGCAGAAAATGGGGAAACCGAGGCTATGACTTTCGAAATGACCGGCCGGGTCGTTATACTTACCTAATCTTGTGTGATGGAATAACCCTTGGAATTTGACCTTAATTGTCTAATTGTATGTGAAGAAAGCAACGTATATGCGTGGGATGAACGCTTATGCGTTAATCTTTAGGCCATTATTCTGTGTTGCGTGGATTGTGTGCTTTCTACGGTTTATGTTTTGGTCATTTGTGTGACTATGTGGGCTTATTCTTTTATGCTAGAAATCATGTTTAGGGTTATTATCTCTTATTTGGCCAAGATGGGCTATTTGTGACGATACTTGATTTAGCCATAGTCATAATTCACATATCATGCACGCATCCACACTTTATTATTATTATTGTTATTATTATTATTATTATTATTATTATTATTATTATTATTATTATGTCCTCGTGCACTTTATTGATAAATTGTGAGCATATGCCTCTTTTATGATGAAACGTTATTTCGATTCTTATGATTATAGCACATTTGGACATATAGAGCGGATTGGTTTATCGCATGAGGTCTTTGCTCCAGATTATTATAATATTATTATTGTGTGACATGGGGTATTTGTCGTGCAGTTATGATAATATTGTTTTTGCTATATAGCACGGGGTCTTTGTCGTGCAGTGTGTGGATTTGATACATTCCCCTAGGATTTCCCTCTCATGTCTCTCTCTTAATGTCGTACATACAGATTTGTGGTAATTGACTAATGTTGGGTGATTTTGATATAGAATCCAACGATGGTGAGTTGGGGAGTATAAAGGTGGAAGCTTTGATTTTGCAAGTGAATTATTTATGCCTTATTATGCGTTTTTACATGTTTTACGTTGAATTTTAACATGCTAATATATGCCTACGTTATCCGTTGATGATTTTACTGTCAAGATTGATTTATCTATGCTTAGTTGATACCTCAGATATTTGATAATTAATAAAATTGCACCTTGTTATATTCTGGTTGCAAGCTATTATATATATTGCTCAGGTTCAGTAATTAGTGAGTATATCACATGACTTAAACCTGGCCATTACTTCACCAAGGGTGATACTTAAAGAGTACATGTTATCCCGTACTCATACTATATTTCTGCATATTTTTATGTTGATCCAGGAATTGGCAGTAGCGGATCTCAGGAGCGAGTAGTATTTACTGTTAGCAAGGATTCAAGGTAGTGCTCCATGATCGGTGCAGACCCCTGGAGTCCCCTTCCCTTATTTTCATATTGTTTTTGTTATACATTCAACAATATCGTACTATTGAGACATCTTCTTGCATTTTGTTTTCGAGACCATGATAGGCTTCTTGGTTTTGGAAATTTAATATCATGTTGGAGTGTTATTCCGTTATTTATGTTATTTCGGACATATTATATTTTTTTTTTGTTTGAAATATTGTGTGATCAACTTATCTAGTCTTGAAGGTTAGGTGCCTTCACGATCTTTGGTGAGATCTTGAGTTGTGACAAGAGCATATGTCTCTCTGCATTTATTGATTCAATTTTATGCCCAAGTAAAGAGGATACATCCTATTCATAGTATTGATAAAAATAAAAGATTCCTATTTTATATTTAAGCCGGATACTTAAGATTTTAGCTCAAGTTAATCGTTCGAGAAAAACATAACAAAGTTACAACTACAAATCTTCGTTTTGGGAACGAAAAGTTTAATGTTTATCTTGGATGATCTCAAAAGTGCCGAATTAAATGAAATATTTCTTAAGTACGAAATATTCAAGTAGGGAAAGAAAGACTGAATTTTTTATTGATACTTAAAGGCATTAAAGCCAAGAGAAGCAAACACATCAGTAACATTTAAAGGTCACGAGGACCCTATTAAGAAGGATCATCTTGGAGAGAATCAACTTAAGTATTTGACGATGTAGGATGGGACTTAGTGTGCTCTTCTTTAGCAACCTCATCTGGTTGGTCTGGAAGCGTCTCTTCTTCCGAGGAGTCTTCTTTTGGAGTAGACGAATTCATTCATATTGGGATTTCCAATCACTATTGGCCACCTTCAGTTCCTCAATTGCCTCCTCATAGATGGTAATCCTCCTCAACAACTCGGTACTAATTAGATTACACTGTAACATTTTCTTGTCAGTAACATGAAAACCATAGAAAGCATTTAGAGAAAGGGAAAGGAACACATCCGGAGAGTAGAATGGGGACTGTATCACCGACATGCTCAGCCAAAACATTCATCTAATCATCCTCCACGATGATGGGGTAATTATCTGGTTTATCTTGAAGGCGGAATTGAGGATTAACTCAAGAATTACTCTGGTCATCCCCAGACTGATCTACCTTTTTCTTATCGGATCCTCGTTTCTTTCTTGTAGGCTTGACAAGAGCACCCTTTGAAACAGAACTTAACAAACTTTTATTTATTTTCTTCAAAGTGGCTAACTTTAGAATCCAATCTTGGGCTTAATCAACCTCTAGTTTCTCAATCAAAATCTTAGGTTGATGCTTCCGTTGCCAAAGACCTATATCGGTAGAAGAAGAACAAGAAGAAGATAGATCAGAAATTAAGATATTTATTTCTGTAACATACCATGACTTTTATCTTTCCAACCAGACACATCAAAAATATATTTCCAAGTCCTTAATTCCATAAAAGAAGAAGATAGTATCTTCTCCATCGATTCAGCAAGGTTGGAGAACTCTTCGATTATTTCCATAGCAGTTGTAGTACAAGGGAAAAACGTTATGTCTTGGACAAGAGAACGATGATTTCTGAGTTGAAAAGAGAAGTTACATTTGAAGTTCCACCTCTCCGAAAATGGACGATCATTGAGTTTCACAAGATCTCGAGTTGGTACGACCACAAACCTCTCATACTACCCCCGATCATGATTACCCTCTAGCTCAACAAGGAATCGCTTACCACGGTTAGCAAGAGTGAACAATCCTTCCCGACAAATCTTGGGAGAATAAAGATAAAGAAGGAGACGAAGAGTGAATTACACCGATGCTTGTCTCATGAGAGAAAAATTAGTAAATATCTTTGTCAGTGTATAAGTTACATTACCAAAAATTATTTAGTAATTACAGGTTATTAAAAAGGGAGATGAAAGTGATTGATTTGTTGTTTAACACGGGATGCACCTAAAATGGCAGACCAAAGACTACTCACTGACTGAACTAATTTATAAAATTTTGGTATAAAATAAAACTTATAATTCTAAAAATTGTAACATAAAAGTAAATTTTATTTTTTATATCTATAAATTAGTTAGATTATAAATTCTCACGTATATAAAACTCAAGAAAATAAGCAATGGTAAATTTCGAAAAGTGAGGATGTTTGTTTGACCTATTAAAATATAATCCACTTTATTAAAGTTGAAATCTTAAAAATAAATATTTTCTTTTATTAAAATGGGCATGTTTGATACTGTCGCTCTGCTCAAGCAGTGTTAACCTTTCTCAAAATTATTACAATCGAAACATCTTCATACTTATAGCCAAACAAAAACTAATTAACAAAAAAATATTTCCAATAATTAAACATTGCTATAAGCCTGTAGAAAGAAAAAATAACCTGAACGAGTTCCATGAAAAAGTGAACATCCTTAGCATAAAGTTCAGCAGAGAGATTTTTGACAGCAGAGAAGAATTTTGGTATAAAATAAAACTTATAATTCTAATTTGAAAATAAAAGAAAAAAATAATTTTGTTTAACATTTAACACAAAATAACAACTATTAAAACTATTGATTATTTTAAAGAAATAATAAATGACTTCTCTATTAAAGTATTTATATCTAAACACTTAAACCAAATAATGAAAAGAAACAAAAAATGAAAAAAAAATAGGAAAATATAAAAATGTTGTTGTAGGGGTTTGTACCTTGTACATCAATGACACTTCACATCTACCTTTCAACCAGTGGGCCAAGCAGCCTTGCACTGCTTTTAGTGTATAGCGCCGAATATAACGGCGTTATACCCGTCTGTCAGAAAAAAAGTATATAACGCCACACTATGTGGTGCTATACATTAACGTATTTCAGTACTCTTTTTTTTTGGACTTATTTTCGTTTCTCTTTGTCCAATTTAGCCATAATTGGGTTCCGGGCCCATTCGAAAAGCCCCTCATGTAAGAACAATACAAATCAGCAAATTCTGGAATACTCAATATTTAGCATTAAACATTAGAAGAATTACAAATACTTTAAGTGTAATGGTCAAAAAGAATTAATTAGGTTGATAACAGAATGCAAATCTTGGGGAAAGGTTACATTAGTCAATACTATATAAACCCACTTCTCCCTTTTTGTAGCCCATCAGAAGTTACTTACTATTACTATGCTATACAAAATTATCAACCAAGTTAGCATTGTGCAATTTAAGATATTCAAGAAGTTTAACAAAAAGAATTCTCTTTACTTTTTCTTTATAACCGTTTCATTATTCAAATTTATTATTATTCAAATTATTAATCTATTTGTCACTGAAATTGGGTTAAATCGAATGCTTGTGGCCGTATTTTATAAATTTAACCTATTATGCAATTTTAGGTTAAACATTTGTGGAGTATATTTTATGTAAAGAATTATTGATAATCGTCAAAAGAAATCTATAATAATTTTGGAACTAGATATAAATTTGTAATGACCCGATCTGTTGTTTTGGGCTTTAGCTATCCATTTAGAGGTTCGGGGTCTTTAATGACTTCATATTGTGTATTATGACTTACATGCATGATCAGATTTGAATTTCGGATGCTTCAGAATGAAATCGGATGAGTGATTCTCACTTTAGAAGTTTAAGTTGACAATATCGACGGTTGGATTTTGTGCAAACAATCTCATAGCAGTGTTTTAATGGCTCTTATAGGTTCGTATCTTGATTTTGGACATGAGTGTATGCCCAGAATTATTTTTGGAGGTTCGTAAGTTGATTTTTGTTGTTTAGCTGAAAGTTGGCAATTTAAAGGCTTAGAATTTTGATAAGTTTGGACATGAGTGTATGCCCAGAATTATTTTCGGAGGTCCGTAGGTTGATTTTTGTTGTTTCGCTGAAAGTTGGCAATTTAAAAGCTTAGAATTTTGATAAGTTTGATCGTAGGTTGACTTCATAGCTATCCTGTTTAGAATTCTGTTTCGGGACTTGAAATAAGTTCATTTCTCCATTTGGAACTTGCCCGCAAATTTTGATGTCATTCCGAGTTGATTTGATAGGAATTAGACGCTTGATTGTGTTTTTAGAAGTTCTTGAGTTTCATATTGATTTCATGTGTTTTGGAGGTCCGATTCATGATTTCGGATGTTATTTTAATGATTTGATCGTGTGAGCAAGTTCGTGTTATGTTTTTACACTTGTGTTGATGTTTGGTTTAGAGCCCCGAGGGCCCAAATGAGTTTCAGGCGTGTTTCGGAGTGTTTGGAAGAGTTTTAGTATTGCTGGTGTGATCTGGTACCGCAGACCTCGCAAATGTGAGGTGGGAGGTCGCATTTACGATGTATAGCTAAGTCTACTAGGTTTGTATTTGCAAACACAGAGTTCGTATTTGCGAAGGTGGGGCTCGGTAAGCTTTCTCGCATTTGTGATCAGCCTGGTCGCATTTGCGAGGTGTCTACTATTCGCAACAAAAAGTTGTGGGGTAGGATTTTTGGTATCATTTTCATATTTTGGAACCTTAGACTCGGTAGGAGGCGAATTTGAAGAGGGATTTCATCCACAAACTTTGGGTAAGAGATTCTAATCTATTTCTAATCATATCCCATCAATATATCTAAGATTTTAACATCAAAATCATGTGAATCAAAGTGAAAATTTGTGAAACTTTGTCAAGTTTTTAAAAAATAAGAATTTGAGTTTTGAGAGTCAATTTGAACTCGGAATTTGAAACTAATCACATATATGAACTTGTGGGGTCGTGAGTCGGAACCTACCATTGGACCCGGGTTTTGACCGGGCGAGTTGACGTTTCTTGACTTTTGAGCAATTGTGTAAAGATCGTAGCTTTAATTATTGGAATTGATTTTTCTTACATTATTTGACATTATTGAGTCGATTTTGGTTAGATTTGAGCTGAGCGGAGGTGATTTGTAAATGAAAAGCTATTTTAAAGTGTTGATTGAGGGATCTTGAGGTAAGTATCTTGCCTAACGTTGTGCGAGGAAGATATCCCATAGGAATTGGTTTGTTTGCACTATTTGAACTACGTGAAAGATGTGTACACGAGGTGACGAGTGTGTACACAGCTTATGTGTGGAAATTCGACCGGCTTAGAATCTTAGGTTCTTATGTACATTAAAATGAAGTTGTCATATCATGTTATATCTTCCATTGCTAAATTTACCCTTACATGTCTTATTTGAGTTGATTAGTTCATGTGCCACCCCTTTATTTTCAAATATACTCTTATATGCCTTAATTGAAGTTGTTACCTCTTTCATTGCCATTATCTCTTATGTAGTTGATTATCCTTAATTGAAGTTATTGTTATCTCTTTCATTGTTGACTTATCCTTATTGAAGCCATTGACACATTTTATCTCTCTTATTGTTGAGTGGTTCATAATTGGAATCATCGTTACATGTTATCTCTCTAGTCCTTCTTAATTAGAATCTACATGTTATCTCTATTATCGTTGAGTTACTCTTATTTGATATCGTTGTTACACACTATCTCGTTCATTGTTGAGTTTTTCTTGTTGAAACCATTGTCGCTTGTCATGTATTTCATTGTGAGTCCGTTCTTCTGTTTCTTTGTGTTTTCTAATTCTTGTGTTTTCTTACTTGCTGTACTTTTGTGTTATTATTGTTGTTGTTGTACTTAGTGTTGTCGAGTCGAGGGCTATGTGTGGTTGTGGTATTGAAATTGTTTTGAGGAAATATTGTGGCTTATGGGCACATGTGCTGCGAGTTGTTATATTGTGTTATGTTTCTGGCACACGTGATACTGTTGAGAGGATTGTCGGGGTGTTCACACATGAATTGTCCACATGCGGTGTGACAAGGCGGTATATATATATATATATATATATATATGTGTGTGTGTGTGTGTGTGTGAGAGAGAGAGTTTGCGCGTGTGGCGAGACAAGACGGGAATATTATTATACGCGTGCAGCGAGACAAGGCAGGCATTTATTTAATTGTTGCGTAAGTGGCGAGACAAGGGTGGCTATGTCAGAGATGTTTTTGATGACTTGTGATAGCCTGAGGGTATTGTTATTGATGATATTAGTGTAGTGGTGTATCTACCTTGTGTGAGTTATGCATTTTTGCATTTTGTTGTGTTGTTTCCTATGTGCCATTTGTTTTCTCTTCTCTTACTTGTTGACTTGAGTTGTGATAGAACTCTTTCACAGAGATACACATAATTAATCACTCATATCGGCTTAAGAAGATGAATCTTGATGTTTATTGATCATTTACATGTATTCTCCTATACTAGCCTTCTGTGCGAACGTTGCACTATTGGCACGTGAGTTGTTCGTGTAGTTATGAGTTATTGTTATTGTTGGAACGTGGGTTGTTAGTGCAGTTATGAGATATTGTCACTCCCTTAGCACGTGAGTTGTCCGTGCAATGTGTGAGTTGCCCGTGTGGTTGTGATCTGTAATATGGGCACAAGATGCCAAGTGATTAGGGTTCAGGAATTGGAACTCGTGATTTGTGACTATGAGGTGTGGTACCTTGAGGAAATTCTTGAATAAATCTTGTGTGAAAGCGGTTGTTCTTATTGAGTTTTTACTTATTTTCCTTACTTGGTTTCACCGGACTTAAATTGTATTTAGCCTACTCTATGGCATTATTACATGTTGGTTGTTCCCTGTTGCTAATTGTTGTTTCTAGTTTTCTATTGTGAGTAATGTTTTGTCATTTTTACCATGCTTAGTTTTATATTGATATAGTTCTCTGTTAGTTTCACATTCATACTTGTACATGTTATTAAGTCTAGTAGGTGTCTTGACTGTCCCTCGTCACTACTCTAGCGAGGTTAGTCTTGATACTTACTGGGTACCGCTATGGTGTACTCATGTTATGCTTTCTGTATATTTTTGTGCAGATCTAGATACTTCGAAGTTTGTTGATCATTAGCTAGTTGATCAGGCATTGCTGTGGAGACTCAAGGTATACCCGCTATCGCATTCGCAGGCCTCCGAGTCACCTTCTGAAGTTATTTTGTACAATTTATTTCTATTCCTGAGCAATTGTACTTAGAAAGTTGCTGGTGAATTCAATAGAACTTATGACTTATACTACCAATTTTGGGATGTTGTATATCATGTTAGGATTGTTGGCTTTATATAGAAATATATGGTTTATGTTTAATAGTTGTTTGGTTAAATTCTGTTATTTCATTTAGTAAGTGTTAGGCTTACCCAGTCTTAGAGATTAGGTGTCATCATGACATCCCACTGAGGAAAATGACTCAAGGTATACCTGCTATCGCATTCACCGGCCTCCGAGTCACCTCCTGAAGTTATTTTGTACAATTTATTTCTATTCCTGAACAATTGTACTTAGAAAGTTGCTAGTGAATTCAATAGAACTTATGACTTATACTACCAATTTTGGGATGTTGTATATCATGTTAGGATTGTTGGCTTTATATAGAAATATATGGTTTATGTTTAATAGTTGTTTGGTTAAATTCTGTTATTTCATTTAGTAAGTGTCAGGCTTACCCAGTCTTAGAGATTAGGTGTCATCATGACATCCCACAGAGGAAAATTGGGGCCGTGACAATACAATAAGACTTTATAACTAGAGTTTTATAAATCACACTATTTACATGGATTAAAGCTAGTAGCTACCATAGTCAAATCATAAATAGTCAGACTTCTATAGATACATGAGTATGGGCAAAAGAAAGGGTAGCTACCATAGAAACCTATATGATTTTGACTATGGTACCTTAAAACCTATATAGGATTAATAATTCTTAATGATACATGAGTTTGAGCGAAAGAAAGGGTGGGTTTGATTTTTGTCCATATTTTCTAACAAGGAACTCCGAATGGTCTTGAACTTGAGGATGCTTATTTGTTAGTCATAAAGGATGTCTAGAGTTTGCTCCAGGGCGAGAAAAAGTTTAAGTGTAGGGTGATGATATTTGAAGCATTATGCTTATTTATATGCATTTTATTGTCGACGTAGAGAGAGTTTACGTGTTTTAATTGCTAAATATGAGCCTTTAGAATTATTTGTGTGTTCATGATGTTCAGGAAGTGTTTGAGGAGGAAATAATCAATTTTGAATACATATGATCAGAAAAAATACAAAAGCTGGAGACTTGAAGAAGCCTGTGGCGGGCCTTGCACCCCAAGTTCAGGGCAGGGAGTATAAGAGCTAATTTGGAGGTAATTTCTAGTGGGTTTAGAAATATCACTGGCCGTGTGTTGGCCCAAGAAACTGAATGGTTTTGAAGATTGATAAAGAAACTCAAAGTTGAACCAGGTCCATCACTGGAGACATTGACAGGCAGAGTTAAAGGCACATGAGGTGCACATGCAGGAGATAAACGAAATCTGCAATTTAAAGAGATATCTCCTGATCGAAAAGATTGCAAAATGATAAGGAGAAGGACTCCTTATTCAGTAAGAACAAAATCAAGATAAGGAAAGATTTAAGAAGTTGCGATTAACTAGAACTCTTCCACCAAGGAAGAGTAGCATCAGAATTCTAGTAAATCTCTTGTTTGTTAATCCTATATATTGTTCAGTGTTCTTATTGTAGAGGGACGCACAAAAGCAGAAGCAAAGCAAGAATTGAGAGCAAAATTAGCAAGGCAATTTTGCAAGCAGTTCGTGTGAGATTCAAGTGTGTGACTCTGAAGCTACTTGGACCAGCTAGAAGAACCAGTTCTAATTGTTGTCTTTTAGTCTAGTCTACTTGTAGTAGGGATTTCGATTTGTACCTTTCAGCTTATTTAGAAGCATTTGTAATAGGTACTGGGTTTTCAACTCGCAAATAGCTAGAGGCTAGTTTGCCACAAAGGGATTAGAGTTAATCCTAGGTTTACGAAGAGTTTTGTAAATGCAGTTTTTGGCTCAGTGATTTTAGTGGAGAGTTTGGGAAAATCCTACTGGAAAGTAGGTCGTGATTTTTTCACCTTTTGAGCCAGGTGTGTTCAACGTAAAACCCTTGTGTTTTTTATTTTCTATATATATCATTCCGCAACAGTATAGGTTGGAACACATAGNACATTTAGGACATCAATTGGTATCAGAGAGGGTTATCCTTGAAGAGGATAACACCTTAGGAAAAGATCAAGATGAGTGCACCACCTGGGAACTGAGAAGGACAATCAACCGCTAGGCCTCCACTCTTCAATGGGCAGTACTACTCTTGGTGGAAGAACAGGATGAGAGACCATATAATTGGTGAAGACTATGAGCTATGGGACATAATTACTGATAGTCCTATGGCCTCCATGAAGAAGAATGCTAAAGGAGTAGACGTGCCAAAAACAAGAGCTGACTGCACTGTTGAGGATTTGAGAAAGTGGGAGAAGAATGATAAGGCCAAGAAGTGGCTTGTGTGTGGACTTGGTCCAGATGAGTACAGCAGAATTCAAAGATGCACTACTGCCAAAGAAATTTGGGATACTTTTCAAGTAGCTCATGAAGGAACTGCTCAAGTGAAGAGATCCAGATGTACTCTACTATATTCTCAATATGAGAATTTCGCTATGAAGGAAGGAGAGATCATTCAAGAGATGTACACTAGGTTCACTACATTGACTAATGAACTGAAATCTCTTGGAAGGACTCTTCTTTAGGAAGACAAGGTTGAGAAGATTTTGACAAGGGTTCTTCCAGTATCTTGGGAGAGAAAGATCACTACAATTCAAGAATCCAAGAACATTGCAACTCTCAAACTGGATGAGCTAATTGGAAATCTTACTGCCTATGAACTTAGAAGGCAGACAATGAAGATGGATGCTCCTAAGAGGGAAAGGAGTCTGGCATTGAGAATCACTGAAGGAGAAGATCTGGAAGAAGATGAAATGGCTATGATCACCAAGGATTTCAAGAAATATCTTATGAGAGGAAAGGGCTCCACTAGAGGTGGAAACTAAAACAAGGCAAGGGTACCAGAAATATCAACTAATGAGGGATGCTACAAATGTGGGAAGACTGATCATCACATCAAGAACTGCCCTCAATGGGAAGTTGAATGGAAAAAGGGAAGGTCTGAACGAAGGAACCGAAAGAAGGAACAAGTTCATCCCAAGAAAAACAAAGTATAAACAAAGGCTATGGTCGCTGCTTGGGGAGAAAGTTTAGATGAGGAGTCAGATGATGAAGATGAAGATGAACAAGGACTTATGGAAATTGGTGAATCAGATGAGGAATCTGAGGTAAGTATATTCCATCTCAAAGACAAGATTAAATTCTTGTCTAAAGAAAATCTCTCTGAATTACTACTAGACTTTATCGATGAATCTGAAGTAATTAATAAGGAAAAGGAACAGCTGTCTAAGGAGTGTGTAATTTTAAAATCAAAGTGTATAACCTGAAACTCAGAGTAAGTGAGACTGTAAGTGAAAACACTGCTCTGGAGAACCAGGTTCATCCACTTGAGACAAATGTCCTAGAGTTAAAATCTGAAAATCTAAAACTGAAACTGGGAACCAGTAAGAAGATAGCTAAGAACTCTCAACTCACCTTAGAAGAAAATGTAGGTAAACTAAAAGATGAGTTGTATAGGAAGGATGAACAGATAAGAATGTTGAAGGAGGAACTTGGTGAGGTCAAGCATGAACTAGACAGAACTTGTAAATGGAACAGATCCTCCGATTCTTTGACATGGCTATAGGAACATCATAGTAGAAATAAGAGAGGACTTGGCTTTGGGAATCAGCTGCCTAAATGGGATCCTAAAAGAAAGTACCTCACCCTTCATGAGAACAAAATTTGTACCCATTGTGGTAAGAATGGTCACTACAAAAGTGAATGCAATGCAAAAGAGCAGGCCAGTCAAAAGAATAAAAGCTTTGTTTGAGGGAAGAAGTGGTTACCAAATTGGGCTAAGAAGAATTTAATTCATCCTTTTGATTATAAAAAGGGACCCAAAATAGTTTGGGTTCCTAAGACTAACCCCTGATTTTCTTTTGTAGGTTCAAGTGAAAGGAAGTAGCCAAATATGGTACATGGATAGTGGCTGCTCAAAACACATGACCGGTAACAAGGACCAGTTCCTTTCACTTGAGGACCTCAAAGGAGGAAATGTCTCCTTTGGAAATGGAAATAAAGGTTAAATCATTGGGGTTTGTAAGGTAGGTAAGGATGATACACGTTCCATTGAGAATGTCTACCTGATAGATGGCTTGAAATATAGCCTAATCAGTGTGTCACAATTGTGTGACAGAGGTAACTTGGTAGCATTCACCTCTACAAAATGTTTTGTAATAAATCTTATCACTTACAAGATTTTTTTGCAGGGAAAAAGAGTGAACAATATATACATCATAGATCTGTCCACACTCGCAGAAAATGAATTAACATGCTTAAGTGTGTTGGACAGTGATCCCCTCCTTTGGCATAAGAGACTTGGACATGCAAGTCTAAGTCAACTTAACAAACTAGTCTCCAAAGACTTAGTGATAGGTCTGCCTAACATTAAGTTCAAAGAAGACAAAGTTTGTGAGGATTATGCAAGGGGGAAGCAGGTAAGATACTCTTTCAAGAGCAAGAAAGTAGTAAGTACCACTAAAATGATGGAACTGGTCCATATGGATCTTTTTGGTCCTATGAGAACCTTAAGCAGAGGTGGTAAAAGATATGTGATGGTGCTTGTTGATGACTATTCTAGATTTACCTGGACATTGTTTCTAGCATCTAAAGATGAGTCATTCGACATGTTTACTTCATTTGTTAGAAAAACTCAAAAACAATTAGGAAATCAACTTGCATCAATTAGGTCTGATCATGGCACTGAAGATAATGCTAAATTTGCTAAATTTTGTGATGAGCATGGGATAGATCACAACTTTTCTGCCCCTAGAACTCCATAACAAAATGGAGTTGTTGAAAGAAAGAATAGGACTCTTGAACATATGGCTAGGACTATGCTTATTTCTATTAAACTACCTCATAGCTTCTGGGCAGAAGCTATTAATACTGCTTGCTATATCATAAACAGGTGCATGACTAGAACACTTGTAGAGAAGACTCCCTATGAGTTACTTAAAGGGAGAAAGCCAAATATATCCCACCTCAGGGCTTTTAGTTGTAAGTGCTTTGTGCACAACAATGGTAAAGACTCCTTAGGTAAGTTTGATCCCAGAAGTGATGAGGGAGTGTTCTTGGGATATTCCTCACATAGTAAGGCTTATAAAGTATATAACAAAAGAACTATGTGTGTTGAATAAAGTGTGCGTGTAGTTTTTAATGAAACTAACATTCTTTCTGAAAGAAAGGAACACGAGGATGAAGAAATTGGGCCGGTCAGAAACTCAGCCCAAACAGGAGCACTGGATGAAGGAACAGGCGATGGAACAGGTTCATCTCTCACTGGAAACATGACGCGGGGAACTGAACAAAAAACTAATTTCCAAACCTCATTGGAACCTATACCTGATCCTGTTCCACATCAACAAGGCACTGAAGGAACTTCAATGAGTAACCAGTTGGTTGTGAAACCATACAAGTATCAAATTTCTCACCCTATTGAGAACATTATCACCGATCCAACCTCTGGAATCAAAACCAGATCATCCTTGAAAAAACTTTGTGCTTTTGATACTTTCCTATCTCTTATTGAATCTAAAAATGTTGCTGAGTCTTTACAAGATGCAGACTAGGTAAATGCAATGCAAGATGAACTCAACCAATTTGAATGAAGTCAAGTTTGGCATCTGGTACCAACACCCTTGGATAGATCAGTAATTGGCACAAAATGGGTCTTCAGAAACAAACTTGATGAAGATGGAACAGTTACAAGAAACAAGACATTCAAGGATACAGTCTGGAGGAAGGCATAGACTATGATGAAACCTTTGCTCCAGTAGCAAGTCTGGAAGCAATAAGACTCCTCGTAGCCTTTGCTTCTTACATAGAATTCACCCTTCACCAGATGGATGTCAAGAGTGCCTTCCTAAATGGCTATCTAAAGGAAGAAGTGTTTGTCAAGCAACCTCAGGGGTTTGAGAACAAGTAAAATCCTGACCATGTGTACAAACTTGACAAAGCACTATATGGACTCAAGCAAGCTCCCAAAGCATGGTATGGAAGGTTATCAAAATTCTTGCTTGAGCATGACTACAAGAGAGGTAAAATTGATAGTACTTTATTCTTAAAAGAACAGGGTAAAGATCTCTTGGTAGTTCAAATATATATAGATGACATAATCTTTGGAGCAACCACTGAAAAGCTAAGTAAAGAATTTTCTAAACTAATGGGGAGTGAATTTGAAATGAGCATGATGGGTGAGCTTAATTTCTTTTTAGGCTTACAAATTAAACAAAATTCAAATGGAACTATGATCCATCGGCAAAGGTATGTGAAAGAGTTTCTTAAAAGGTTTAAAATGGAAGACAAAGAAATCGACACTCCTATTGCAACAGCCACAAAACTAGATATAGATGAACTTGGTTCATCTGTTGATCAAAAGTTGTACAGGGGAATGATTGGTTCACTGTTGTATCTCACTGCTAGGAGACCTGACATTGTTTTCAGTGTAGGACTTCGTGCAAGATTTCAGGCTAATCCAAAAGAATCCCACCTAACTGCAGTAAAGAGAATCCTGAGATACTTAAAAGGCACCATTGATCTATGTCTTTGGTATCCAAAAGGTCGTAACTTTAACCTTGTTGGATATGCTGATGCTGACTATGCAGGTTTTCTAGTAGATAGAAAGAGCACCTCAGGTATGGCACATTTTCTGGGCTCATGTCTTATGTCTTGGGCCACTAAAAAGCAGAATTTTGTAGCTCTATCTACTGTTGAGGCTGAGTATGTGGCTGCAGCTTCATGTTGTGCTCAATTATTGTGGATTAAGCAGCAACTGCTAGATTTTGGAATCAATGTTGGATGCGTCCCTATCTTTTGTGATAACACCAGTGCTATAAGTATGACGAAGAACCCCGTTCATCATAAAATGACTAAGCACATAGATGTTAGACATCAGTTTTTAATGGATAATTATGAGAAAGGATTGATCTCTATTGAATTATGTGCTACTGATAAACAGATTGCTGACATCTTTACAAAGGCACTAAGTATAGAGCATTTTGAAAGGAACAGGTTAGAGTTAGGTATGATTAAGATCATTGGTTACTAAGTAGAGAGCCATGTTTTGAAATGACTCATTGGTTACTAACGATGTTTTTCTTATTGTTGAAAGTTGAGGCTTGATCAAGAGGTAGCTTAAATGATGAACCTGGTTCATCAGTGCTGGTTCATCTGAAAGGCGAGGTATATGTTCTCCATCATACACATTTTGAAATTTTAATATTTATTCATGACCAGACTCTACCTAAAACTAGATCTTTTCAAAATCTAGTCTTTATCCTATTTTTGAACCAGTTCCGTCACCTCTTAGAATCCCATCAAATTAAAAGCCTAGAAAGTAGGGGAGTCATAACCGTCATCTACAACTGACACTTACAGAATTGATTAGACTTCGTTTTGAACCAAATTACTCCCGTTATATATTAATTACCCATCCCCTTTAGAACCCCATCATCATTGCTTCTCTAAGTCATCATTCACTTAGCCATAACCGTCGAAACCCTTCCATCTCTCTGCTCCAAAACCTTGATTCTAACACTTCCTTCTTCCTCAACTAAAAATCTTCTTCTTCTTCCATCTTAAATCAAAATGACTAATCCTTCGGACAACCCTGGTTCTCCACCACCTGTTACTCTATCTTCGACCTCTTCCACACCTCCACCACCTAGTCCTACTCCGTCTCAACCCAGTTCAACTATTCCTCAACCTAGCCCTAGTCCAGAACCCAGAAAAAGACGGGTTAAAATGCTCGCCAGGAAAATAGTGGCTACAGGTTCTCTCGCCAGAAAATTGAATGCCAAATTACAAGATAGTCAGGTTCAAGAATCAGACAATTCCAGTGATTCATTCAAATCAGCTCCTGAGGAAGCAGCAGGATCATCTGTACCAAATATAGCTTCTGAGAATGTGTATGAAATAGCGGAGAACTTAGAAAACATGTTTGTGTTGGTTGGGTCTGTGAAAAATGTGGAGTTTCCAGAAGTAAGACGAAGAGGTAGTAAAAACAAAATTGGGGAATAAATTACTAGATTGTCTATTTGTAGTACTGACAAAGTAGTGATAGAAGAGGGAGCTAAGGAGTCAGGGGGAAATAAATCAAGTAAAGCGGTTGAGAGATTAGTAAATCTAGGAAAATCTACAGATGATCCTGGTTCATCCATTGAGAAGACATTGGCAGATCTTATGAAAAAGTTAGGAGAGATTTATAAACCGAAGAAGAAAATGACTCCAATGACTAAGGGGTCTGAAACTGCAGGAGAAAGTAAGAAGAGAAAAGTCACTCCATCTGTTGGTTCTGAAATTCATCTTCCAAGAGGAAGAACCACAAGAAGTGCACTTAGGCAGAGTGAGGAGGAGTTGCAAAAGGCTTTGAAGGAAAGTAAGAGAAAGAGAGCTGAAAAGGGAAAGGAGAAAATTGTTGAGCTTGTAGAGGCTATTGAGATTGAGGAGATGGACCTGGTCCATCAAGATGATCAAAGGGAAGAAGTTGAGGTGTAGACCCCAAACCAAAGAAAGCCAAGACTTCTTCAAAGAAGTCTGCAGGTGTGTCTGCTACACCCTTAACTATAGCCAAAAGAACCAGGTCGACAGTAAAGTAAAAAAAAGGTTCAAATTGATGAAGAGGAACATTGGGGTGCTGGTGAAGAAGATGATACTGCTGGAGAGAAGGACAATTTGACTAAATTTGGGACGCGTACCATTTTGAAGGGAAGATTGTTGAAAGATTTGGAGGAATCTGGAATGGTCTATCTGATGGATAAGTTGGAGGTGCAGGGATGGAAGGACATGGTCCTTCAGCTAGATGGGAGGTTGGCCAGAAGTGAGATGGTCGAGTTCATGGCCAATGCTGTAGTCAAGGAAGGTAGTGTCTCTATCCAAGTGAAGGGGACCAAAATTTCATTTGATGCCATAGAATTGGGAGAAGTGCTTGGGATCCCGTCTGAAGGATATGATGATTACACCAGGCAGAGATGTCCCAGCTTGGATGCTCTTCCCACTGCTTTACAAATCATCAAAAAGTTTTGTGACAATGAAGAGGAGGTTAAACCAAGGGTGGTCTACAAAAGTGAAATGACGCCTCCTCACAAGGTGGTGTTTGAGTTCATAAACAAGTTTGTACTGCCAAGGCAGGAAATAAGGCACATAGCAAACTACATGGACTTACTTCTCATGGAGTGCCTGGATAGAGGAAAGCAGATCGACTGGACTTACTTCATCATCCATCTCCTGAACAGGGTGGTAAACAGTTCCAAGGCTCATTCCATTCCTTATGGATTCATCCTCACAACTGTACTTGCTCACTATAAGGTGCCTCTAAATAAGGCAGAAATGGCTACAGTCAAGGATCACTTTGGCAAAAACACTCTTCTGGCCTTTGACTTTTCTGTCAATATTTCTGAAAATGAACCTGGTTCATCTAGGAAGACTCCGGTGAATAGCAAAGTCAGAGAACTTGTGCAGGAGGGTGGGGCTAAGGATGTAGAAATTCTTAGGCTGAAGAATCGCCTGGCTGAGTTTGAACATGAGAGGGATGCTCTCAGAACTGAGCTTGCCAAAGAAAAGGAGAAGAATGAGGGGATTCTTAATGACATGTTATCTCTTCTCCAAGCTAAAAATCCATCCTCCACCCCTTCCCAGCCTTAGTAGCCCAGCCTGTCTTCGACTTTCAGTGACCCAGATTAGGGACTTTTTTGTTTATTTTGCTCATGATCTTAACTGTTTTCATTTTTTATTGTGGATTGTGGTGACCTATGTTTCTATCAATGAATCTGGTTGCTTTTGCTCTTAATCTTGTTTCAATTTCTTTGATAGATTTCATTCTTAGTTTACTATTGATAATTAATCCATGATTGCACTTGTAGTTGCCCCAGTGGCCATGAGTAATTCTTAAAAATCTGAGACTTTCATAATTTTGAAACTTTTTGATGATGCCAAAAAGGGGGGAAATGGTTATGTGCTATTCTGAACATGAACATGTGATATTTATAACCTAATGAACCTGCTTTTTTATGATAAATGCTTAATACTCCAAAAAGTGTCAATGTTGGATTAAGTTGATCACAGGCCTAAGCACAGAGTTTGTCATCATCAAAAAAGGGGAATTTGTTGGCCCAAGAAACTAAATGGTTTTGAAGATTGACAAAGAAACTCAAAGTTGAACCAGGTCCATCACTAGAGACATAGACAGGCAGAGTTAAAGGCACGTGAGGTGCACATGCAGGAGATAAACGAAATCTGCAATTTAAAGAGATATCTTGTGATCGAAAAGATTGCAAAATGATAAGGAGAAGGACTCCTTATTCAGTAAGAACATAATCAAGATAAGGAAGTATTTAAGAAGTTGAGATTAACTAGAACTCTTCCACCATGGAAGAGTAGCATCAGAATTCTAGTAAATCTCTTGTTTGTTAATCCTATATATTGTTCAGTGTTCTTATTATAGAGGGACGCACAGAAGCAGCAGAAAAGCAAGAATTGAGAGCAAAATTAGCAACGCAATTTCGCAAGCAGTTAGTGTGAGATTCAAGTGTGTGACTCTAAAGCTACTTGGGACGGCTAGAAGAACCAGTTCCAACTGTTGTCTTTTAGTCTAGTCTACTTGTAGTAGGGATTTTGATTTGTACCTTTCAGCTTATTTAGAGGCATTTGTAATAGGTAATGGGTTTTCCAGTTATAGCTAACTTGGAGTTGTCGCAAATAGCTAGAGTCTAGTTTGCCACAAAGGGATTAGAGTTAATCCTAGGCTTACAAAGAGCTTTGTAAATGCAGTTTTTAGCTCAATGATTTTAGTGGAGAGTTTGGGAAAATCCTACTGGAAAGTAGGTCGTAGTTATTTCACCTTTTGAGCTAGGTGTTTTTCATGTAAAATCCTTGTGTTCTTAATTTTCTGTATTTTTCATTCCGCAACAATATATGTTAGAACACATAGAAGAACCTGGTCCTTCTATAACTAGTACACGCAAAAATCGGACACCACACAAATCACCCCCTCTTGTGTGGTATTGACATTTAGGACATCACCGTGCATTAGGTATGTTTTCAACTGAAGCAAAAGGAGTGGAAACTAGGAAGCATGCGCCAAGACCTAGGACATAGGCCTGGCACATGTATTATAATTTTTTTGTATTTTAGTTGCAGGCTATTTAATTCCAAATGAAATCTTGGGATGTATAAAAGGTTTCCACCCTAAGTTGAGCAACATTATCGACTTGCAAAAGAACATGACTCAATTATTGATGCAAGGCCAGCTCAGGATAGTATAGAATCCATTCGTGAATGCAAGATTGAGAGTCTTTCTTAACTTTCGATTACTTTGTGGTTCGAATTCGTTGATTAGTCTTGATTTCATTCGCAGGATGACTGATGGCTAAACTTTTTTTACTATTGTTCTAATGATCCCGTTAACGCGTAATTTTTGAATAACTTCTGAATTCTTGATACTTATTGTAACGACCCAGCCGGTCATTTTGAGTGTTGTAGCCCCGTTCCTCCATTACTACTTATTCTATGCTAAATTTTTGATATGTGACTTTTCGGGTAGTTGGTTTGGTTCCGATGATGTTTCGGAATGAGTAGAGACACTTAGTCTCAAGGTTAGAAGCTTAAGTTGAAAATGTTGACTGGATGTTGGCTTATGTGTAAACGACTCTAGAATGGAGTTTCAACGGTTTCTATAGCTTCATAGGGTGATTTTGTACTTAAGAGTGTGACCGGATATTGATTTGGAGGTCCGTAGTTGATTTTGGTTTGAAATGGACAAAGTTGAAAAATTAGAAGTTTGGAGAGTTGAGAAGTTTGACCGAGAGTTTACCTTGTGGTTACCGGGCTCGGGTTTTTGTTTTGGAAGTTGGAATAGGTCAGTTGTGTTATTTATGGATTGTGTGTAATATTTGAGGTCAATCGGAGTTGATTTGATAGGTTTCGGTGTAAAATGTAGAAGTTAGAAATTCATAAGTTCATTAGGCTTGAATTGGGGTGTGATTCGTGCTTTTGATGTTGTTTGATGTGATTTGAGGCCTCAACTAAATTCGTATGATGTTTTAGGGCTTCTTGGTATGTTTGGTTGAGTAATGGGGGCATCGGGTGAATTTCAGATGGTTAACAGATTGGAATTTGGACTTAGATGATAGCTGATCGCGTAGGTGTCACACCTCTTTTTTCACAACCCCACTCCCAGATTAATAAGGGGTAATAAGGGGTAATAAGGGAGTTTTTTCACTTTAAAGTGACATTATTCGATTTTGGAATTTATTATTATTTCAGAGTCGCCACCCTGATTTTTTGCAATGTTCCGGGACACCGTTTTGTTTTGAAAATCCCAAACTGAGAAAATTTTGACTCTGTTTTGATTTATCTGTGACCAGAAATCCGAGTAAGGAATTCTGTTAACCCGGGAGAAGGTGTTAGGTATTCCCGAGTTCCGTGGTTCTAGCACGGTCGCTTAACTATTATTATTTGGCCTAAGTTATATGATTATTCACGTATTTTAGCCTATTGTGCACATAGCCTTTTTAACTTTTAGCCCATTTTAATATTTATGGATTTATCTTGAAAATAAGTCATGCGAACGTGCACGTGTTATGCTTTTGGACATGTTACAATTACGCCACATGAAATGCACCCGCAATAGCAACACGTGATTTTAATATAGTTTGAAGTTGAAGTCGGGGACATGAGTTGTCGCACCCGAGTGTAGATTACGTAGTCAGGACTATGGCCGTGACGGTTTTATAACACCTATTTGAGGCAATGTTCGATCATTCTTTATGTTTTCTATTTTTTGAAGAGCGTTTTAGTTTTAAGATTGATTAGGACGTTTATGGATTTATCTTAAACAAGTCACGATGGCGTGCACTTGTTGTTTTTGAGCACCCGGAAATCACGTCACATGAAATACACCCGTGGTTGCTATGTACATTTTGTTAATGTTTGGAGTTGAGGGTCGGGGGCATGAATTGCCACTCCCCAGTGTAGTTTATTGTAATTTTGAGGTAATGATCGATTTTTATCAAATTTCGAACTAAAGGTATTCATTCTACCTAGAAGATCTCCTAAAACGATATTCATTGGTCTAAGACAACACCTTATGGGTTATGGCCTCATCTAGCGCCGTTTTATCACATTAGGCCATCCTAAGCTAGCTCTTCTTGGAATAGGACTACTAGTTCTGAAAAGAATTTTGTTTTTAGCCAACGATGGCAAATGTGGGAATCAGAACGTCCCTCATTCGTTCAGATATATACACTTATGAAATTTAGATATCTTGATATGTTACTTGTTAATTCTGATACGAATGGGCAAGATGAAATCACTATACTTCTTCCAGAATTTTATGATTTCTAACAAAGATCATACCATAGGCAGTTTTATTAATTTTGAAATAGTGATCCTTACCAACTCTAAACAACCTAATATCATGCTTCTAAAGGATTAAAGTTCACACGTATGTATACGTTGATTTTTTCAGATTTATGAGACACAATATAAACTGAATATAATCTACTGATTCTAATCATGTTGAAACTCTACTGCATTTGAAATAACCATTTTTCCCAAAAATCCAAACGGGGTGTTTATGCAGATTTTACATACGTTCTTTTGTCTAATATCATTCGCAGAACAGACAAACTGTAAACTCGAAATTTCAGGAACATGAGTAAAACTGAAATTAAGCGTACAGTCCTGTCTTAAATTACATTACAATGAAAGCTAACGAAATACAAGGGTATTATAACTTGAGTGCCGCTATACATTTTCCAGAATGAAAGAAACCAAAATAAGATTCTAACTAATTTGCTGACTCAAAACTCCCTTGAGGCCTTACGTTTGAGCCTTCTCTTTGTAATTTGTAGAACACCCCCAATATAATTTAGGTGTTGTGCAACTACCAAAACCAAACTGACCATGAAGAGGTCAATTTTAATCCTGATATTGCGTGTGTTTAAACCATACTATCTGGCAGAATTATTTATGTACTTTCTCAGTGTGAATATGATCATAAAAGGATCAACTAACCTTCGGAATGTCCCTTTCATACTTTGGACCTTCAGTCCATATTAATTCCTTAACTTGGTTATTTAGGTATTTTAAGAGGATAAATCTGATCATAATAAAGGATTCAGATTCTTTCCTCTGAGGAGCCTTTGATTATCCACTTTATATACGTAAAGGGTGATTTTTAGCATCCTAGGCTACTGTTTATGCACTATCTAGGGGTGAATTTGACTATTAAAGAGTCAGATTCATCTTCCCAAGTTATAATACTAACATAATTCTAAACTCTATATGAACTTTGCTTATCTAGGCATTTTTAGAGGATGAATTTGATCATACAAGGTTTCAGATTCTCACTCTAATGCCCTTCTCAACTCTATACTTTATACCCCCTTTGAAGGGTAAACTTCAACCAACATGCTAACATTTGTGCACTCATCATGGGGTGAGTTTGATTATTAAAGAATCAAACTCATCTACCCTAGTGCGAATTACTCTAACACGATAAACACATATGAAATTAACATCTAACTACCAAATACTAAATGTATTAACATGAAACTTAGCAAATAACCAAGCTGATTCCAGGAGTTGCATACATACATTCAGATAATAGTAACCTTACTTCAGTTTTATATCAAGAATGGAGGGGAAGAAGATTCAGATTCATACAATCTCAATGAAAACACAACATGAACTAACAATTTTAATACAAGTTCTGGATTCAATAACTCTATCTAAAGTTCATTGTTACATACCTTTAGAGAGAAAAATAGCAAAAAAAAGACTTGACCAAATAAAGGTCAAGTATGGACTACAATAAGCAAGAAGAAAGAGTATTCAGCAGCAGCAAAATAGAAAACCAAGGAAAAGACCAAGCAGCCCAACAATAATTAACCCAGAAATCTCGAGTATGAATGCTTGAAGAAAACTTCCAGAAATCAGAATCCAAAGAGCGAAGATAGAAGCTGAACTAGGCTATCTATTTGTGAGCTTGTTTTCAAAAGAAATCAGATTTTCCCTTTTAATAATACTTTTTTTTGAAACTTTGTTTTTTCGAATGGAAGGTAGTTATGTATTTCTCATAATGTTTCAGCGGCTAAAAGAGAGTGTGTTTTTTTTTTCCAGAGTGTCAAAAAAGTTCTTTTTTCTTATAGCCTAAAGGGAGGGGGTCTATTTATAGGATATTTGGGAATGGGATCCATTTTGGAATATTCCCAATCCAAAAGGCTGAAAATAGTACATAGGACAGCTGTCAACCTTATCTTTGAGACAGCTGCCCCTATTCTAGAACATTCTTACCTATTAAAAGACCCTTTTACCCTTAAAAATCTAATTTCCTAATTCTAGATTATCTATTGTACCCCTTGGAGTCCCTGAATTTACCATTGGGTAATCAGGGTTAAACTCACTTGGGTTATTATTTGAACTTTGGTTAGTTAACCCTAGTTATGTTCTTTAGTTAACTATTAGTTGTTCTTAACCAGGGTTAAATTAACTAGTTAAGGTTAAACGATTAAGTTAATTTAGTTAACCTAGGTTAACTGATTCAGTCTAACTAATTACTAAAATCAGGGACTTAACTAATTATTAAGCCTAGGTCAAATGATTTGTTTTAGTCAATTAATCCTAAACTAATTATCTTGGACAAATTTTAGGACTTAGTTAATTGAATAATTGATCTTAACTAGTTATCTAGGACTTAGATCAACTAAGTTGTTAGATTATTTTACCTTTTGATTTTTTTTTTAAATTAGGTCTACTAGTTAAGTGTGACTAATTCCTCATTGCCTAATTATTTCACTCAAGTTGACTAATATTTGAATTAAAATCAGTAGTTAATAGGATTAATTGGTTTAAACGATTTCATTAGGTGTAATTAGGGCTATCTATTATTTACAGTTAATCTTCTTAATTGATTGATTAATTTCAAACTTAAATCGATTTTTAATCCATTTGATCTTAGGTGAACCATTTTTAGGAATTAGGCTACATTAACTATTAGCCAATAAGTTACCTATTTAGTAACTACCTATTCAATTAATCGTCTAACCTAATGACTAACACAATCGAGTAGAGAAGGAAGCAATTAATCGAAAGTGGACAATCATACTTAAGGAAAATCATTGAAGGAAAAACAATCTAAGAAAAACATAGATATGAATTAAATGAATCAACTATTTAGATTTAATCATGGACAAATAGGCCAAAAATTTACTAACTAAAACAACATGGTGACAGAATTATTGCTAAGCCAATTAGGGAGAAAACCAGAAGACAGTTAGGCAAAATCATGCAGAGAAACACAGGAAAACACGGATAAAAATAAAACATGGATGAGACATATATGATTCTACTAATTTGATAAATTAATTCTTAGAAGTTAAACCAAATAACAGAAAACATAAAAAAAAACAGCGATACATATGGATGAAACAGTATTATAAAAAAAGGGATCGAACAACGACATATTCATGATTTTAAAGAAAAAGAACAAGGAACAGATAGAAAAGGAAAAGGGATACCCGTAGGAGTGGTTTGACAGATTCCGGCGGGGTTAGAAAACGAGTCAAACCCTCATGAATCAATTACTCTTTTCAAGAGCAGTTGACTCATGAAGGTACGAGCCGTTGGTTGTCTTTAAATCGGCCGGCATAAGAGAGCTAAGGTTTCTGTTTTCTTATATCTAAATTCGAAGAGATTTAGGTGTTTATTTGGGGAAACTATTAGTGGGAGGTGATTGAGGGGAGGATGAGGATCATCTGATGCGAATTTGGGGTCAATTAGAGAAGCTCCGCCGTCGGAGGTGATTTTTGGTCGGCGGAAGAGGGTGGTTCTGGGCGGCTAGGGTTTGGGTCTTTAGAGAGAAGAGAGAGACGGGTAAAGAAGGGGGGGTGTTAGACTTGCAAATGAGGGGGGTGGGATTAGTTTAGGACATTTATATAATAAATGAGGGATTAGTTCCCAGCCGTTGGATCTGGGGAGATCAACGGCTGGGGTTCATTTGCCTAACTAAACGAGGTCGTTTTGGGGTTGGGGCTTGGACCGGGTGGCCTTACTTTGGGCCTGGGCAATTCTAGCCCAGGTCCATTTTAATACATTTTTGAACAAATACCAAAATTAATTAAATTAACATAAAATTAAAACTAAACCTAATAATTGGTTCTAAACCTAATCCTCGTTTAATTAATTAATTAATTAAGAGTCTTATTATTTAATTACTCCTAGTCATTCAAAGACAAATTTTACGATATTTGTTTTTATGAAATAATTAAATCAAGGAATTATCATTAACCTACTTTATATCAAACAGTTATATTTATTTAAATAATAACTAAGTTTATGTGCTTAATCATGCCATTTTAAATTATCTAAAGGACGAATTATGGCTACATAATGTAAAATAAATTCATAAATAGCACTAAAATTCATAAAACCAATTAATTTATTGAGATTTTTGTAGGATTATATGGTAGGTAAAAATCACGTGCTCACAGTTGCCCCTCTTTGCTCGGAAACACGAAGAGTTTCCGGGCAAAGATAAAGTGAGCAGTCATAAACGACTTTACCCATTCATATGCTCCATTGTGAAGCGTTTTTGAAAAGTTTGACCGAACCCTACTTCAAAGGTTGCCTACATATCCTTGGCTATAAAGGAATCAGGTCAGTGTAGTTCTAGAAGTTTTTGGTAGCTAGGACTACTGAGTAACTATGATTTCACTGTGGTTGTTGCTGTTACTGCTGTTGATCTCCTTATTACAACAAAGCAACAAAATGAAAGACTAACTAAACTTATCAAATGTTAGTTACAAGATTCTTATCTAAAACTTGATCTTGAGTCTTGATCTTTTGGCTGACTCTGGCCTGGATCTTGATGTTTGTTAGCCGTAGGTGCTAGTTTTGTCTTATCGTTCCTCAGATCAAGGCAGGATATACTGGACGGATGACATCAATCTCGCCCTGAATATTCTCCATCTTCTCCATTTCTGCACGTTTGGATTTAATCTTCCCTTTCCTTTTTTGTTTTATTATCTTGGATCGAAACTTCTTTTTTTGGTCGTCTCGAGTTCCAATGTCCTAAAAATGTAATCTGCACAAAAATCAAAACAAACGAACGAAATTTTCTGCCCTAGTTTTCACTAGGAAAATTTCGTGAATTATTGTAAGGAAACTCTACATTATTTCGTTATTGAAAGCGGCGAAAATCCGGGAGCAGTGCATCCAGAGTTATTGCAGACTAGGGAGTGGATACCCTAAATCTCAAAGCAAAATCCACTGGGGTGGCAAAATAAACTCAACTAGGGATTGTATACCCTATGCTGGAAAAGAAAAGCATCAATCAAGGAACGTATACCCTTAAATGGAAAAGTAAAGCATCAATTAGGAAATGTATACCCATAATTGGAAAATAAAAATATCAATTAGGGAATGTATACCCTTAACTGGAAATGAAAAACATCAATTAGGGAGTGTATACCCTTAATTAGAAAAGAAAAGCATCAATTAGGGAGTATATCCTTAATTGAAAAAGTAAAACATCAATTAGGGAGTGTATACCCTTAATTGGAAAGGAAAAACATCAATTAGGGAGTGTATACCCTTAATTGAAAAAGTAAAACATCAATTAGGGAGTGTATACCCTTAATTGGAAAAGTAAAACATCAATTAGGGAGTGTATATCCTTAATTGGAAGAAAAATATCAATTAGGGAGTGTATACCATTAATTGGAAAAGAAAATGTCAGTTAGGGAATGTATACCCTTAACTGGAAAAGCAAAACATCAATTAGGGAGTGTATACCCTTAATTGAAACAGCAAAACATCAATTAGGGAGTATATACCCTTAATTGGAAAAGAAAAATATCAGTTAGGGAATGTATACCCTTAAATGGAAAAGCAAAACATCAATTCGGGAGTGTATACCCTTAATTGGAAAAGAAAAACATCAGTTAGGAAATATATACCCTTAACTGGAAAAGTAAAATATCAATTAGCGAGTGTATACTCTTAATTGGAAAAGTAAAACATCAATTAGGGAGTGTATACCTTTAATTGGAAAACAAAAACATCAGTTAGGGAATGTATACCCTTAACTGGAAAAGCAAAATATCAATTAGGGAGTGTATACCCTTAATTGACAAAAAAAAAAAGCATTAATTAGGGAGTGTATACCCTTAATTGGCAAAGAAAATCATCAATTAGGGAGTGTAAACCCTTAATTGGAAAAGCAAAGCATCAATTAGGGAGTGTATACCCTTAATTGGAAAAGTAAGACATCAAATAGGGAATGTATACCCTTATTGGAAAAGGAAACATCAAGTAGGGAATGTATACCCTTAATTGGAAAAGCAAAGCATCAGTTAGGGAATGTATGCCCTTAACTGGAAAAGCAAAACATAAATTAGGGAATGTATATCCTTAATTGGAAAAGCAAAACATCAATTGGGGAGTGTATACCCTTAATTGGAAAAGAAAAACATCAATTAAGGAGTGTATACCCTTAATTGGAAAAGTAAAACATCAGTTAGGGAATGTATACCCTTAATTGGAAAAGAAAAATATCAATTAGAGAATGTATATCCTTAATTGGAAAAGCAAAGCATCAGTTAGGGAATGTATATCCTTAACTGGAAAAGTAAAACATCAATTAGGGAATGTATACCCTTGATTCGAAAAGCAAAAACATCAATTAGGAAATGTATACCCTTAATTGGCATCGACTAGGGAGTGTGTACACCCATGTCGGAAAAAGGTGTAGTTTGGGATTGGAGGCCCCATACTACTTGAGGTCATTTTGAACTTCAGTTCTTCTTTCTTTTTTTTTTATTTTATTTTATTTTTTATCTTTCTTTCTTTTTTTATTTTTTTTTATTTTAGGCATGCGGGAAAAGATTTTTTTGGAGGAAACTTCCCTTTCTTTGGAGTCAACGCTGCAGAACTCCTTCTAGCTCTTGCGCAATTCCTTTTGGTTGCACCTGCTTTTTGCATGGTTGCTTTTGCACCTGTTTCCTATTTTCAAACAAAGAACAATTTGTTAGTTTGAAACGGTGGTTGATTTTGCGGCCTTGATTATTTCAATTTTCTCGATCTCAACCTTCTTGACGAAGGTCTCAACTGTTTGCTTGTTTGCTGGGGATTAGGTTTCATTTACAAACCCGGGGACCTTGGCTTTCCAGATTTTGTCGTGGTGACCGGTCACGTGAGACCCAACATTTCATCTTTATTCTGCCTCTGTAGGCCTTTCACTTGCTTCTCTTTTTGATTTCTGGAGTATCGGGGTGAATTTTTGGCCCCTCAAATTCTGCTGCAACGGTTAGTCTCGGGAGACTTAACCTTTCCAATTTTACTTCGCCTTTATCGACCTTCCATTTCTGGGTTTTTTTCCCCGTCTTTAATTTAAAGCAACGGGAGCGCTTTGGATTTTCAGACTTTGCCGAGAGGGTTAGCCACGCCTTTCACTTCAATTTCCTTCATAGTTATTTTGATTTGATCTTCTCCTTTCAAGAGTTTTGTTTACAGCATCGGCCATTGCGGTCAGTCGGGATCGACTTGATACCCCTGATGAGGCTCGGTGCCCTTTACATGTTGGCTCGCATCAAATGAGAACCCTGTAAATCAGTTTTGCCATCCTTTCTTTGTCTTATTTCAGGAATAGAGTTAGACCGAAAGGGATTTGAGAAACAATAAATGACGGAATGGAAAATGAGTTTAAACGAGAGGTATCCCTTTTAGGGAAAGGAAGGAAGGACTTATCTGGAGTGCGTGCGGACTTCAATGAACATGAAATGCCTTTTGGACTGGATGCCTGATCCGTGTAAACCGTCCGACTCTCGGAAATTCATCATAACTATCACCTCGAGATTGAGAAACCTTGCCCCGGACTGTGTCCGTGTCAGTGACCCATTATACTTTTCGATCAGTGGTGCCCTTTACGGGTTTTCATCAACTGACCTCTTTCATTTCTCTTCTCACCATCTCCTTGTAGTTCTCTTTGCGAGTTTTCACTAACAAGACTCTCAGTTTTAATTTCTCTGCTTACCGTCGCCTCACGGTGGCCGTATGGGTTTTCACCGATAAGACTCTCTCATTTTATTTCTCTCGTTTGCTTGTACCAGATCCGGCACTGTATCCTCCAACTTTAGACATCTTTGCCGATTAATCGGAAGGGCTTGAACAGGGTTTTGGTGAAAAGAATTTGTATTGAATTACAACTTTGGAACCTTTTATGCGAAAACGTCGTTGTACATAACATTTCCCCCAGCTTAAACTCTTAGGGAAAACTGGAATTTTATTTTGGTGTGACTGAACCCCAGGGAGAGGCTGCCTACGTATCCTTTCAGAATCAAGTCAAACGTAGTTCAAGGAACTTTTGTTTTTGTTTCCGTTTTTTCTATTGATTTTTCTTTTCTTTTTTTCATTTCCTTTTTTTTTCAATAACACTTTCGGGTTCCAAAAAGGGTAATCAAAGAAGGGTAACCGGCTCAACGGGTTTGCAAAAAGGGGTAATGGTGTTTGGGTAGCGAGAATGCAAGCCTTTGTCATCTCAATCGGCGAACATTTAATACTATACGGAGGATCAAACATAGTACCTTTTGACTGCATCTGCATTGATAGCCGTTTCGGGGTCATTTCCTTCGATGTCCCCTAGGTATAACGCTCCTTTTGGTAGCAATTTCCTTATGATGTATGGACCTTTCCAATTCGGGGCGAATTTTCCTTTCGCCTCTTCGTGGTGCCGGAGGATACGTCTTAAGACAAGTTGCCCCACTTCGAAGTTCCTATGTCGCACTTTCTTGTTGTAAGCGCGAGTCATTCTTTGTTGCTACAACTGCCCGTGGCACACTGCGGCCATCCTTTTCTCATCAATCAGAGCTAATTGTTCCAGTCGGGTTTTGACCCATTCATCATCCTCAATTTCTGCTTCGACAATAATACGAAGGGAAGGAATTTCAACTTCTGCGGGTATTACGGATTCAGTGCCATAAACCAATAAGTAAGGATTAGCCCCAACCGACATGCGTACGGTCGTGCGATATCCCAACAATGCAAAAGGCAGCTTCTCGCGCCATTGCCTGGATGTTTGAATCATTTCCTGAGAATTTTCTTGATGTTCTTGTTTGTTGCTTCAACGGTGCCATTGGCTTTGGGCCGGTAAGGGGTGGAGTTGCGATGTGTGATTTGGAACTGTTCACACACCTCCCTCATCAAGTTACTATTCAGATTCGCGGCATTGTCGGTAATGATAGTTTTTGGGATACCAAAACGACAGATGATATTAGAATGCACGAAATCCACCACTGCTTTCTTAGTGACAGCTTTGAACATGACTGCCTCGACCCATTTTATGAAATAGTCGATAGCAACCAAGATGAATTTGTGCCCGTTTGAGGCCCTTGGCTCGATTGGCCCGATGACATCCATTCCCCAAGCAACAAACGGCCAGGGTGCTGACATAGGATACAGTTCTGATGGTGGTGCATGGATTAAGTCGCCAAGTATTTGACACTTATGGCACTTCCGGACGAAACCGAAATAATCTTTCTCCATGTTCATCTAATAATATCCAGCCCGCAAGATTTTCTTTGCGAGGACGTACCCGTTCATGTGGGGACCGCATACTCCTGAATGCACCTCACTCATAATCCTTTCGTCTTCTTTGGCGTCTATACATCTTAATAAATTTAGATCGGGATTCCTTTTATACAGTACTTCCCCACTTAGGAAGAAACTGCTGGCGAACCTTCGGATGGTTATCTTTTGGTCTCATGATACCATGGTCGTACGTCGGGTTCTACTTCGACCGTGTTGCAATAACCATGCCTTTCCTTGATTTGAATCTCCAACGGGTCGATATGAACATTACCCGGATATGGCAGCATTGCAGCTAAGGTAGCCAGCACATCAGCTAACTCGTTGTGGCACCGAGGAATATATCTGAACTCGACAACTTTGAATCGTTTGCTAAGATCTTCCACATGTCGTCTGTAGGGAAGGAGCTTAACATCTCGAGTTTACCACTCTCCCTGATCCTGCTTGATGATCAAATCGGAGTCCCCCCATGATCAATAATTCTTCTACATCCATGTCAATGGCCATGTTCATGCCCATTATACAAGCTTCATATTCAGCAGTATTGTTTGTACAGAAGAAATGGAGGCGGGCCGTGGAAGGATAGTGTTGTCCTGTGGGCGAAATCAAGATTGCCCCTATCCCAATACCTTTTGCACTGGCTGCTCCGTCGAAGAACATTTTCCAGGTGTCAGTGTCTTCTGAGATTACTTCGACGGAATTGACTTCCTCGTCCGGAAAATAAGTGCTCAAAGGTTGGTATTCATCATCAACCGGATTCTCAGCTAGATGATCGGCCAAGGCTTGAGCTTTCATGGTTGTGCGGGTGACATAGACACTGTCGAATTTCTGTGAGCAGGATTTGCCATTTTGCTAATCTCCCGGTGGGCATTGGCTTTTGGAATATGTACTTCAAAGGATCCAGTCAAGTGATGAGGTAGGTGGTATAAGCCAACAGATAATATCGGATCTTCTGAGCAACCCAATTTAGAGCGCAGCAAGTTCTTTCCAACAAAGTATACTTGGCCTCGTAGCTTGTGAACTTCTTGCTCAAGTAAGATATGTCCTGCTCTTTCTTCCCGGTTGCGTCATGCTGCCCGAGAACACACCTGAAGGAATTTTCTAACACCATCAGGTATAAGAACAAAGGTCTCCCTGGTTCCGGGGGGACTAGCACTGGAAGATTCGACAGATATCCTTTGATCTTGTCGAAAGCGTCCTGGCATTCATCTGTCTATTTGATGGCTGCATATTTCTTCAACAGCTTGAATATAGTCTCACATGTGGATGTCAATTGAGCGATGAACCTGCTGATGTAATTCAACCTACCCAGCAGACTCATGATTTCCTTCTTGGTTCTTGGATGTGGGAGATCCCGAATAGATTTTATCTTTGTTGGGTCCATCTCGATGCCCCGTCGACTGACTATAAATCCCAGTAATTTTCCGGATGGAAATCCAAAAGCGCATTTGGCTGGGTTTAATTTCAGATCATATTTACGCAGGCGTTCGAAGAATTTCCTCAAATGCTGCACATGGTCACCTTGCGTCCTAGATTTAATGATCACATCATCCACGTACACCTCAATCTCCTGATGCATCATGTCATGGAATATGGCGGTCATGTCCCTCATATAAGTTACCCCAGCGTTCTTCAAAACAAATGGCATGACTCGGTAACAGTAGGTTCCCCAAGGTGTAGTGAAGGCTGTCTTTTCTGCATCCTCTTCATCCATCAACACTTGGTGATATCCAACATAGCAATCAACGAAAGACTGTACCTCATGTTTGGCACAATTGTCAACTAGGATATGTATGTTTGGTAGTGGAAAGTTATCTTTGGGACTCGCTTTATTCAAATCTCGGTAGTCAACACATACGCGGACCTTTCCATCCTTCTTAGGTACCGGAACCACATTGGCCAGCCAGATGGTGTATTGGACCACTCGGATTACTCCAGCTTTTAGTTGTTTAGTGACCTCTTCTTTGATTTTGTCACTCATGTCCGTTTTAAATTTCCTTTGCTTTTGTTGGACAGGTGGATAACCGGGGTAGGTCGGCAATTTGTGTACCACCAAGTCCATACTTAGTCCGGGCATGTCATTGTAGGACCAAGCAAACGCGTCTTTGAATTCAAATAAGAGTTGAATCAAGGCATCCTTAGTCCCTTCATCTGTGTGGACGCTTATCATGGTTTCTCGAACCTCCTTTGCATTATCCAAGTTAACGGGTTCTATTTCGTTTAAGTGCGACTTAGGATTATTCTCGAATTGTTCCAATTCTTGATTTATTTTCCTAGAAGCCTCTTCATCATCATATTCCGGTTCTTGATTCATTGTTTCGAGGTTAGACGGCGTATTAATATCAGAGCATGAAGTCCGCAAGCATGTCATATTTTTTAAGGCCGCACTATTAGGACTGAAAAATAAGAAAAATAAACAAAAATCAGAAAGAATAATAGACGATGAAATTTTGATTTCATTTCATTGAATTTGAACAGAGGAGGGTTTACATCGGAATTCAAAAGGCAAGAAATTAAAAACGCTTGAGTTACACCCTGAAATAACTTATAGTGCAGGAAAGATGGCAAAACTGAACTATCGGGACTCCCGCCTGATGGGGAATGGAGTAGTCTTCCAATTTTGGAGCTTGGCATCATTCCCCATATACTGCACTTCAGCAATGCTGAAGCCTTCTCCTGGTTGGACCATATGAGCCTCATACAAAATCTGTCTCATTGCTTCGCAGATTTCTTCAATTTCTTCGGCTGTGAAAGCCTCCTCCTCTTCCTCTATGTATTTTGTCTTGACGAATGATTCGGTGATGTTCAGGATTGGCTGAGGCAATACCCAACCATCTTTCTTACATTGTTCAGCCCATTGTTCATCATAGGGAGTAGCTTGAAACCCTATGCCGAAGAACTTCTTACTGGTAGGCAAGGTGATAGGTTCTTTGATGCCTTGCAAGGACACCCCAAGCCCTTTTCCAGGTGTGTACCCATGTTTAATCATGTCGCTAGCGACCATAATTGATGCGTTTGATAGGAAGGGTTGAGGGAACGAGGTTCCTTCCTCATATTGGTTCGCAACCACAATCTCGAAAGCCTGGTAGACTATGTGCTCGTTGCCTTCTCTTGCTTCCAGGCATGGGACTGATGGGGCCCTGTAAATAGATTGCTCGTCCTCTCCATGGACCATAATTTCCTGGTCTTTATACTCGAACTTAACCATCTGGTGGAGTGTATATGGAACTACCCCCCGCTGCATGGACCCAAGGCCTTCCTAAGAGATAATTATAGGAAGTATCCATATCCATGACCTGGAATGTCACTTCAAAATCTACAGGGCCGATTATCAAGACCAAATCAATCTCCCCGATTGCGTCTCTCTTGATTCCATCGAATCCGCGGACGCACACATTGTTGGGCCTAATTCTCTCAGTCCCGAACTCTATTCTTTGTAGGGTCGAGAGAGGGCAAATATCAACCCCAGATTCGCCGTCCACCATACCTCTTTTCACATAATACCCTTCACATTTAATAGTTAGGTGGAGAGATTTGTTGTGGGCAGCCCCTTCTGGGGGCAAGTCATTTTTGCTAAATGAGATCCGGTTGACTTCAAGAAATCGTTTCGCCATTATTTCCATTTGCTCACATGTGGTCTTGGCTGGAACATATGCTTCATTAAGTGTTTTGATCAGGATTTTTTGATGCTCATTCGAACTTATCAGCAAGGATAGAAGTGAGACCTGAGTGGGGGACTTTCTGAGCTACTCAACTACGGCGTATTCAAAGGTTTTCATATTTTTGAAGAATTCTTCTGCCTCTCCGGCACTGATCGGCTTCTTAGGAGGAAAGCTTTTCTGCTTGCTTTTGTTCAGTTCTTCCAAGTTGAGGTATTTCTCTGATGAGTTTATCTCACTCATTTCCACAGTAATTTCTTTTCCTTTGTACGTCACCACCGTCTTGTTGTAATTCCAGGGGACGACAGTAGTATTCTTCACGGGAGTCTACGACGCGCGGCTAATAACCACGGGTTCATTCAGCCTTGGTGAAATTATTTGCCCCCGTGCCACATACGTCCCCTTTGGCACGTACATTTTTGGGTCGTTCATTGTTGCTTTGTTGAATTGTAATCTTCGGGGAGGACTTAACACACCTTGTTCTTTCCTGGGTACCTTGGGGACATAAAGAACATCGTCTTTAGAGGGTCCCATATTTGTCTTGGCTTTAGCCTTCCCCGTGGCCTGGGGAACGGGGTTACTCTTTTTCATTTCCTTGACTGGTTTGGGTGCCACCTTGGGCTTTTTCTCCATATCTGCGATGGCGATGATAGCTTTTAAAGCTGGATCAAAATCCTGGTCTTTGCAAATCATGCCAATGACGGGCCCATTATTGTGAGTGGGCAATGGATTGTTCGTCACATTGGGAGCCTCTTCATCCCTTAACACCACCTTCTTTTGTTCTATAAGGCTTTCCACATCCCGTTTGAGGGTCCAGCAATCCTCCGTGTCGTGCCCTTCTGCTCTGGAATGGTAAGTATAATTGGTACCCCGCTTGTATGATGTTGATGTTGGGTTTTTCCTGGTCGGAGGTACGGGCTGAAGAAGCCCCATCTGTACTAACTTTGAGAAAAGGCTTGAATACAGCTCACCGATGGGAGTGAAGTCAGGTCTCCTCGGTGGTTAACGGAGGTAGGTGTTGTATGGATAGTTGTTTTGAGGAGGGCGTGGGTTATAGGGAGCTGGTGGAAAATGGTTGTTTCTTGGGGGTGGAGCTCTGTTCTGGTTGTATTGTTGTTGCGGCCTGGGATGCAGCTGAGCGTTTATCACCACATAGGGAAAAAGGGGGCGTATCATAAGCTGCGTCTTGGTGAGGATAGTAATGTAGGGAAGCTTTGGGAAATGGACGTGGGTATTGCCGAGAATTCCTGACATCGGAAGCCATCATGGACCCTTCTTCTTTCTTCTTTCTGTTGGCTGCACTCTCGGATCTGCTTTGGATGGCCTGAGAGGTTGCTCTTATGGCAGATTGGCTCAGGATACGACCAGTTTTTAGACCATTCTCAACCATTTCTCCAATTTTGATTGCTTCCGCAAATGGTTTGCCCATGGCGGACATCATATTTTGGAAGTAATCAGCTTCCTGTGCTTGTAGAAAGACACTGACCATTTCGACCTCATCAATCGGAGGTTTGACCTTGGAAGCCTGATCACGCCACTTAATGGCGTATTCTCTGAAACTTTCTAAGGATTTCTTTTTAAGATTGGATAAAGAGTTTCTATCTGGAGCGATATCCATGTTGTATTGGAATTGTCGAACAAAGTCCCGAGCCAGGTCATCCCATATGTGCCAGCGGGATATATCCTGGTCCATGTACCATTCTGATGCAATCCTTTACAAGCTTTCTCCAAAATATGCCATGAGAAGTTCCTCTTTCCACCTGCTCCCCGGAGCTGGTTGCAATACCTTTTCAGATGAGCTATGGGGTCCCCATGCCCGTCATATTTTTCGAACTTGGGGGTTTTAAATCGGAGAGGCAAGTGGACATGCGAGAACATGCACAAGTCTGCATATGAGATGCTTTTTTGCCCGCTCAGCCCTTGTATATTCTTGAGGCTCTGCTCAATACTCTTCATTTTCCGAGCCATTTCTTCGTGCTCGGGGCTTTTTTTATCTTGTCCCAAAGTGACCTCATACTGAGGTTGTTGGGGGTATGAATTGGGAGTAACATGAGTAGTATCCGGATGGACGGACGGTGTTTGGAATGTGAATGCTGGTGGCTCGAAGATTGGCCCAGAGATGGTCGGTGGCGCCGTGGTAGAGATTGGTGGTGCGGTGAAGATGTTGGAAGACACACCGAAAAACAGGGCATGGGGGCGAACCTCAGAAGGCCTTTCGGCAAAGTAAGCCGACATAGTTGGATATCCAAACGGCGTGGCTGGGTAACTTATGGGGATGTTGGAGGTCCCGCCTGTCCTGGGAATTATCTCTGGGAAACCCGGGATGATACTGGGCGATTCCCTACCATTGGACCATGCGTCCCACATTTCCAGCATGCGGCAACGCAGAGTCTTGTTCTCTTCAGCTGTTGCTGACTCAGCTATTGGGATGGCTGGATTCAGGTCTTCCACGGAAGAGTTGACGATTGATAAGTGACTTTTGGATGTCATTTCTATGCTTCCTTTTGATCTAGTGAAGTAAGGATGGGAAGCCAGGTTACCGCAAAACCAACCACCTAAAAACACCTTTATAGATTGAAACAAACAAAACGTTAGGTTGAAGCATTTATCACATAAGGAATTGCACGTTTGGGGTATGCAATGCACCTACGCAATTAAATGCTTCCTATATGTTTTGCAACAGTTGTGTATTTCATCCCGACTTTATTTCTCAGTTTTGAACTTTTCCCTTTTCTTTGTCATTTTATCACTCTTTTCCTTCTTTTTGTTATTAATTTCCACTCTTTTATTCCTTACTCGGTTTCCTTTATTAAGGTTATGATTGAATCCTATGTGGATTGACTGCGTATCACGGCGTCGCGTGAATCAGATCATCACGTAGTTCAAAGGATAAACTCGAGGGAAATAAACACATTTTTCTCAAAACTTTCTTTATTAAAAATACTTCCGATTACAAAATTTTAGCCCAGTTTTGGAAATTTAAAATTACAAAACAGACTTAACACATACTTTTCTTGGAAATGTAAAAGTTGCAGTGGACTTAGACAGGACTGTAACAGTGAAACAAAATACAGACTTGAGAAAACATCAAGAGTACATCAGTGCTTCCAATGCTCCAGGGACTTGCGGGGCATCATTCGGCCTTGCCACGGGCCTGCGTACCATTCTTGCTGGAGGCGGCATCGGTCATCCATTATCTTATGGACGAATATCATTACCGCTGAGAAGAAGGTGGTCCGAGTCATATCTTCGCATTCCTGGCATTCGGTGACAATGTAATCGGCTATATCCCAGACCCTTTGCCTGATGATACCTTTTTCCTGAAGTAGACGCCCGATCTGCTGGGATCTTGCCTCTAAAACCTGTGCGTCTTCGTGACTTTGTTCTTGCCATTGTTGCAATTCATCTTCCAACTAAGCTATCATGGCGTAGCACTGTTCCCTTTCTGCCTTAAATCTTTTTGCTTGCTTGGTCGTTTCGTTTTCAAAGGTGGACATCCTTTCTTTTAAACCCATAACTTCTTGGTCATGCTTTCTCTTCATTTTTTGCACGAATTCTGCCCTTTCTTCTGCATTCTTTGCCAATTTTGCTCGCACTTGGGTCAAATCCTCTTCGACTTTGTCCAGGTCATCACTATAGCTACACAACTTTTTCCTAAGGCTGGTGACAAGTCTTTCGTCAGCTCTGCTTCTCTCAGGGTTTTCAATGGTTGTCCTCATTTTCTGGATCTGAGCCCGGAGGGCCTCATTTTCTTTGTTCAACTTGTTTCTTTCCCCTTCGACTGCAGCAGTTTGTAAAGTGTTTTCAAATTTGAGCTCCCTGATCTAGGCCTCCAGTTTACTTATTGTAGCCCGGTAGTTGTTTTCCTTCTCTAACCAGACCCAGTGTTCTTGTGTCTGCTCAGTAAAATGCTTCACGTGAGGTCTTTTCGCAGGTTGATCTGGTTCTTGGTGCTCTCTGCCTCTTCTGCCATACCAAGAAGTGTAGTCGGGCTCTACTTCCCCTTTGGATAAATTTCTTGCCCGAGTCTGAGGTTCTAAAAATCTGCACTCATTCCAGATTTGACGGACCTTTCCTTCAGGAAATGCAGCTCTCGGACATAACTCAATGGCTTGGCTTAAGTCCTCATTATGTGGAACACCCTGTTGTCTTCCCAACTTCCGTAAGACCCGATGCGGGGATATGGATTAATTCTTCGCAGACCCATTAACAAAATATAGCACACCTCAGCGGACTTATTGATAACCTCGCCGACAGGGAGCCACCCGAATGTCTATTCGATTCGGTCGGCAGTAAATGAACTCAAATGTGAGTGTCAGGCCTCTGTGTCCTCAGGAAATTTGTGGCCCTCTACCCGAGTACCATTTTCTTCGATACAATTCAAACCGGTTAAGTCGTAGTTCATGTAGCCTGGGCGGTGACAGAGGTGCTTGATTATCCAGATTTGTAGGAGCAGATTGAACCCTTCAAAGAATTTTCCTCCAGATTGGCAAATCGTCAAGGCGCGGTAAATGTCAGCTAAAACCATCGGTATAAGGGTTCCATTAGAATTTTTTATAAGTAAATCCTCCATCCCCACCAGTCCGATATCTATGAGTCCATCACTCCTTGGACAAATTAAGGTGCCCAGGAATGCTACCACGAAAGCTAGCCCCCCCCTCCCCCGGGCTTCCCATTTAGCCTAGTTCTTGTGAGTTAGACCAGTGTTGTCAGCTTCATAGCCTCGAGGATCTCCATAACATTTGTACAGAAAATAGAAAGTGCAGAACCTTTCGGATAGGTGTGGGTCTTGGGCGTCCCGACTAATATTTAAAAGATCCAAGAACTTATGTGGAGTTACCGCCCTGGGTGCCACCGGATACCGACTTCTAAGATTGTCACTGACACCAGCATACCCCGCTATTTTCTCTAGCATGGGTGTCAAATAAAAGTCTGAAAAGTGGAATGCATTGTGGGCGGGGTCCCAAAACGATACTAGAGCTTCGACGATGTCCAACCTTGGCTTGATTTTTAGAAGACCAGTAAGTCCACCTAAAGCTTTTACAGCAGACTTTCTACTAACTTCCCCCAAGTCGCTTCACCACATATGGAGTCCCAATGGGATTTCCTCGACAGCCCTAAAGGGAATGTTTTCAACTGTATTCATCCTACACATTTGTTTTGATTAAAACCACAAAAATTTTGACCGAATGCGAAAAAGCGTTATTTTTTGCAAAAAGTTTTGTAATAAAGAAAAGGGACCATCTTTGAGAATACGGCCCTTTAATAATTTGGGTAGGAAGTTTTGAGGGATGTGCTCGCAAATTGGGTCAAAATTTGGAAAATACCATAGGTGGCTATATTTGCAAAAATAGCCTTTTGGCGCCCCGTTTGGGCAACTTGATTGTTTATGCAAAAACGGCGTTACCTAATTTTATTTAGGACCATATCTTTTGAATAAAATAAGGTTGGACCCGATGAGGGTTGCCTACGTATCCCACACCGGCGAGAATCAAACAAGGCGTAGTTCGGAAAAATCTTGACTGATTAAAAATATACATCTACTCACTTTGTTTTGGAATATTATTTTCCTTCTTCAGAAATTTTGGCAGAGTTTCGGGATATTTCAAATACAAGGTGAATTTTCTATTCTACCTCACTCTAGGTTTTTCTATTTGTTTTTATTTCTAGCCGGTCAACACACAAGCCGAAACAAATAAATGCATACATAGCAGGTACGATGCATCAGGATAGTCTTTTATTTCGGGTACACCTGTCCTAGACGGACCCAACTCCTGTGTTGAGTCCCCTAAGTCAAATGCACATGACGCAAATAAGCGTTCCTACTAGGGATACGACATGAGGCTATGTTATACTAGGTTTAAATCCTGGGGTTTATTGTTCTAGACCTGGCTTACCCGAGCGGACAACTCGAGCCGAGGGGGGCAGCGTACCGGGAATACAGAAGCTTCACCGGCTTTGCAACTTGTCCGAACCTCGTTCTAAATTTTGGATATGACTCTAACAGAAAAGAGGTCACATGAAGGGCACACTTCCCAGATAAGTTAGAAGACTCAGAGAGAAGAAAGGTTTCGGCACAGTTTATATGCAATTCAGATAAATATCAAAGCGGTAAATATGTCAATTAGCACGTCAGGTTTAAACATGTAAAATCAGATAAGGAAAGCCAAAACATAACAGCTATATAAGCTCGAATTCTTGAACCCTGNCCCCCCCCCCTCCCGGATTAATAAGGGGGTAATAAGGGAGTTTGTCCACTTAAAAGTGACATTATTCGATTTTGGAATTTATTATTATTTCAGAGTCGCCACCCGGATTTTTGACGATGTTCTGGGACACCGTTTTGTTTTAAAAATCCCAAACTGAGGAAATTTGACTCTGTTTTGATTTATCTATGACCAAAAATCCGAGTAAGGAATTTTGTTAACCCGGGAGAAGGTGTTAGGCATTCCCGAGTTTCGTGGTTTTAGCACGGTCGCTTAACTATTATTATTTGGCCTAAGTTATCTGATTATTCACGTATTTTAGCCTATTGTGCATATAGCCTTTTTAACTTTTAGCCGCTTTTAATATTTATGGATTTATCTTGAAAACAAGTCACGAGAACGTGCACTTGTTATGCTTTTGGACATGTTACAATTACGCCACATGAAATGCACCCGCAATTGCAATACGTGATTTTAATATAGTTTGAAGTTGAAGTCGGGGACACGAGTTGTCGCACCCGAGTGTAGATTACGTAGTCAGGACTATGGTCGTGAAGTTTTATAACACCTATTTGAGGCAGTGTTCGATCATTCTTTATGTTTTCTATTTTTTGAAAGAGCGTTTTAGTTTGAAGATCGATTAGGACGTTTATGGATTTATCTTAAACAAGTAAAAATGACGTGAAACTTGTTGTTTTTGAGCGCCCGGCAAATACGTCACATGAAATGCACCCGTGGTTGCTATGTACATTTTATTAATATTTGGAGTTGAGGGTCGGGGACATAAGTTTCCACTCCCGAGTGTAGTTTATTGTAATTTTGAGGTAATGATCGATTTTTATCAAATTTCGAACTAAAGGTATTCATTCTACCTAGAATATCTCCTAAAATGATATTCATTGGTCTAAGACAACACCTTATGGGCTATGGCCTCATCTAGCCCCGTTTTATAACATTAGGCCATCCTAAGTCAGCTCTCCTTGGAATAGGACTACTAGTTCTGAAAAGAATTTTGTTTTTAGCCAACGATGGCAAATGTGGGAATCAGAACGTCCCTCGTTCGTTCAGATATAAACACTTATGAAATTCAGATATCTAGATATGTTACTTGTTAATTCTGATATGAATGGGCAAGATGAAATCACTCTACTTCTTCCAGAATTTTATGATTTCTAACAAAGATCATACCACAAGCGGTTTTATTAATTTTGAAACAGTGATCCTTACCAATTCTAAACAACATAATCTCATGCTTCTAAAGGATTAAAGTTCACACGTATGTATACAATGATTTTCGCAGATTTTTGAGACACAAGATAAACTGAAGATAATCTATTGATTCTATTCATGTTGAAACTCTACTGAATTTGAAATAACCATTTTCCCAAAAATCCAAACGGGGTGCTTATACAGATTTAACATACGTTCTTTTGTCTAATATCATTCGCAGAACAGACAAAATGTAAACAAGAAATTTCAGGAACATGAATAAAACTGAAATTAAGCGTACAGTCCAGTCTTAAATTACATTACAATGAAATCTAAAGAAATACAAGGGGATTATAACTTGACTGCCGCTATACATTTTCCAGAATAAAAGAAACTAAAATAAGATTCTAACTAATTTGCTGACTCGAAACTCCCTTGAGGCCTTACGTTTGAGCCTTCTCTTTGTAATTTGTAGAATGCCCCCAATATAATTTAGGTGTTGTGCAACTACCAAAACCAAACTGACCATGAAGAGGTCAGTATTAATCCTGATACTGCGTGTGTTTAAACCATACTATCTGGCAGAATTATTTATGTGCTTTCTCAATGTGAATATGATCATAAAAGGATCAACTCAACTCCAGAATGTCACATTCATACTTTGGACCTTCAGTCCATATTAATTCCTTAACTTGGTTATTTAGGCATTTTAAGAGGATAAATTTGATCATAATAAAGGATTCAGATTCTTTCTTCTAAGGAGCCTTCGATTATCCACTTTATATCCGTAAAGGGTGATTTTCAACACCCTAGGCTACTGTTTATGCACTACCTAGGGCTGAATTTGACTATTAAAGAGTCAGATTCATCTACCCAAGTGCTAATACTAACATAATTCTAAACTCTATATGAACTTTGCTTATCTAGGCATTTTTAGAGGATGAATCTGACCATCCAAGGGTTCAGATTCTCACTCTAATGCCCTTCTCAACTACATATATACCCCTTTTGAAGGGTAAACTTCAACCAACATGCTAACATTTGTGCACTCATCATGGGGTGAGTTTGATTATTAAAGAATCAAACTCATCTACCCTAGTTCGAATTACTCTAACATGCTAAACACATGAAATTCACATCTAACTACCAAATACTAAATGTATTAACATGAAACTTAGCAAATAACCAAGCTGATTCCAGGAGTTGCATACATACATTCACATAATAGTAACCTTACTTCAGTTTTATATCAAGAATGGAGGGGAAGAAGATTCAGATTCATACAATCTCAAAGAAAACACAACATGAACTAACAATTTTAATACAAGTTCTGGATCCAATAACTTTATCTAAAGTCCATTGTTACATACCTTTAGAGAGAGAAATAGCAAAAAAAAGACTTGACCAAATAAAGGTCAAGTATAGACCACAATCAGCAAGAAGAAAGAGGATTCAACAGCAGCAAAACAGAAAACCAAGGAAAAGACCAAGCAGCCCAGCAATAATTAACCCCGAAATATCGAGTATGAATGCTTGAAGAAATCTTCCAGAAATCAGAATCTAAAGAGAGAAGATAGAAGTTGAACTAGGTCATCTATTTGTGAGCTTATTTTCAAAAGAAATAAGATTTTCCCTTTTAATAATACTTTTTTTTTAACTTTTTGTTTTCGAATGGAAGGTATTTATGTATTCTTCAGAATGTTTCAGCAACTAGAAGAGAGTGTTTTTTTTTCAGAGTGTCAAAAAAGTTCTTTTTTCTTTTAGTCTAAAGGGAGGGGGGGTCTATTTATAGGATATTTGGGGATGGGATCCCTTTTGGAATATTCCCAATCCAAAGGCTGAAAATAGTACCTAGGGCAGCTGTCAACCTTATCTTTGGGACAGATGCCCTTATTCTAGAACATTCTTACCTATTAAAAGACCCTTTTACCCTTAAAAATCTGATTTCCTAAGTCTACATTACCTATTGTACCCCTTGGAGTCCCTGAATTTACCATTGGGTAATCAGGGTTAAACTCACTTGGGTTATTATTTGAACTTTGGTTAGTTAACCCTAGTTATGTTCTTTAGTTAACTATTAGTTGTTCTTAATCAGGGTTGAATTAACTAGTTAAAGGTTAAGCGATTAAGTCTATTTAATTAACCTAGGTTAACTGATTCAGCCTAACTAATTACTAAAATCGGGACTTAAGTAATTATTAAGCCTAGGTCAAATGATTTGTTTTAGTCAATTAATCCTAACTAATTATCTTGGACAGATTTTAGGACTTAGTTAATTGATCTTAACTAGTTATCTAGGACTTAGATCAACTAAGTTGTTAAATTATTTTACCTTTTGATTTTTTTTAAAATTAGGTCTACTAGTTAAGTGTGACTAATTCCTTTTTCCTAATTAATTTACTCAAAGTTGACTAACATTTGAATTAAAATCAGTAGTTAATTGTATTAATTGGTTTTAACGATTTCATTAGGTGTAATTAGGGTTATCTATTAATTACAGTTGACTAATTCCTTCTTCTTAATTGATTGATTAATTTCAAACTTAAACCGATTTTTAATCCATTTGATCTTAGGTGAACCATTTTTAGGAATTAGGCTAGGTTAACTATTAGCCAATAAGTTACCTATTTAGTAAATACCTAATCAATTAATCCTAACACAATCTTGTAGACAAGGAAGCAATTAATTGAAAGTGGACAATCATACTTAAGGAAAATCATTGAAGGAAAAACAATCTAAGAAAAACCTAGATATGAATTAAATGAATAAACTATTTAGATTTAATCATGGACAAATAGGCCGAAAATTGACTAACTAAAACAACATGGTGACAGAATTTTGGCTAAGCCAATTAGGGAAAAAATCAGAAGACAGTTAGGCAAAATCATGCAGAGAAGCACAGGAAAACATGGATGACACATATATGATTCTACTAATTCGAAAAATTAATTCTTAGAAGTTAAACCAAATAACAGAAAACATAAAAAAGAAACAGTGATACATATGGATGAAACAGTATTATAAAAAATAGGGATCAAACAACGACATATTCATGATTTTAAAGAAAAAAGAACAAGGAACAAATATAAAAGGAAAGGGGATACCCGCAGGAGTGGTTTGATGGATTCCGGCGGGGTTTGAAAATGAGTCAAACCCTTACGAATCAATTGCTCTTGTCAAGAGCAGTTGACTCATGAAGGTCTGAGTCGTTGGTTGTCTTTAAATCGGCCGGCATAGGAGAGCTAAGGTTTCTGTTTTCTTAGATCTAAAATCGAAGAGATTTGGGTGTTTATTTGGGGAAACCAGTAGTGGGAGGTGATTGAGGGGAGGATGAGGATCATCTGGTGCGAATTTGGGGTCGATTGGAGAAGCTCCGCAGCCGGAGGCGATTTTCGTTCGGCGGAGGAGGGTGGTTCTAGGCAGCTAGGGTTTGGGTCTTTAGAGAGAAGAGAGAGACGGATAAAGAAGGGGGGTATTACACTTGCAAATGAGGGGGATGGGAGTAGTTTAGGACATTTATATAATAAATGAGGGATCAGTTCCCAGCCGTTGGTCTGGGGAGATCAACGGTGCCTAACTAAACGAGGTCGTTTTGGGGCTGGGGCTTGGACCGGGTGGCCTTACTTTGGGCCTGGGTAACTGTAAATTGGTTTGGGGCAGCTTGAGCCTGGGCAATTCTAGCCCAGGTCCATTTTAAAGACAAATTTCACAATATTTGTTTTTAAGAAATAATTAAATCAAGGAATTATCATTAACCTACTTTATATCAAATAATTATATTTCTTTAAATAATAACTAAGGTTATGTGCTTAATCATGCTATTTCAAATTATTTAAAGGACGAATTATGGCTACATAATGTAAAATAAATTCAAAAATAACACTAAGATTCAACAAAAATTCATAAAACCAATTAATTTATTGAGATTTTTGTAGGATTATATGGTGGGTAAAAATCACGTGCTCACAGTAGGCTTATTTTGGGCAGCTGAGATTTTGCGCTATGCGGTCGAGTGGGAAGGTCCGCGATCACAAAGCTTTCGACATCAGTGCATCGCGAACGCGTGGGTTAAGTCACGTTTGCATAGAGGAAAGGAAGTAGCCGGAGATTTCACGTGTGTTCTATGCGTACGCGTGGGGCTATCCGCGATTGCGTAGGTCTGGGAAGTCTATGCATCGCGTTCGCGTGGTTGTTTATGCGTTCACGTAGAATTAAGTTCTGGGCAGCCGAGTTTGTGCTTTGCGATCGTGAAGTTTTTCCCGCGATCCGAAGAAGGACAATTGGGCAGACTTAAATATTTCAAAAACGAGGGTCTGAGTAAAATTTTCACACTCAGATTGAGGCGATTCTTGGAGATATTTTCAAGGGAGTGATTGGGGTAAGTGATTCTAACTCGATTTTGGTTAAATTACATGAATATATCATTATTTTCATCATTTAATTAGTCTTTTAGGTTGGAAAATTTGGAAAAAATGGAGAAAACTTCTTAGGCCGAATTTTGGAGATTTGAGCAACATTTTGATATCGTATTTGAGTAATTTTTGGTATGGTTGGACTCGTGGTTGAATGAGTGTTTTGATTTTACAACTTTTATCGGATTCTGAGATGTGGGCTCGAGGTTGACTTTTGAGTTAACTTTTTGACTTTTGATTAAGAATTTAGCATTTCATATGGGATTGATTCCTATAGCTTGAGTTGATTGTGTCGAATTGTTTGTGGCTAGATTCGATGCATTCAGAGGCCGATTCGCGAGGAAAAGGCTTGTTGGAGTAGAGATTGCATGGTTTGAGGCAATTAACACTTTTAAACTTGGTTCTGAGGGCATGAATCCCTGAACTTCGTGTTATGTGATCAGTGTTGAGGTGACGCACATGCTGAATGACGAGCTGTGTGCATGCACCATAGTAATTATGACTTAGTCGATTTCGTGGGACTGTACAGTAATCTTATTTGAATAAAATTACAGTACTCTATGTGTTAGAGCATTTGAACTGTGCTTTATGTTAGAAATCATATTTAGGCTATGTGCTGGTGCTACTGGGACCCACCGTGATCGTCCTTGCAGTTAAGTTATTTGCTTAAGAATATGATTTTGTGGATTCGTATGAGAAAGATTGAGCTGAAGAACACCACTTTCACGAGAGAGAAAGAATAGAGAAGAAGGAAATGAGAAATGATTTCTATTCACCGTATCCCAAAATACTGTACACGTCTATAGTTATAACTACTAACCGACTAACAGAAAATCTAACTACTAACCGACTAACAGAAAATCTAACCACTAACCGACTAAAAGAAAAGCTAACCAAAGCTATGCCTAACTATGGTTACCACTACACTAACTATGGTTAATTAAGTGATGCTATGATATTAACCCGGACCATTACAAATAATACATCTCTCAACATAATGAACAATGAAAAAAAAAGTAAAAAGATCCATCAACATAGATTACTTTAATTAAAAGATGGTAGCAATCGGTGGTGCGTCAACATTTTTATTCATCGAATTTCTTTCAGCTAAATCCTAACACAGATAACAGATTAGATACTGGGAAGAGAGATCTCTTGCTTCTTGTACTTCTTTCTGAAGACTGGTGAATTATCCAATATCTAGAATATCTATATGTAATAAAAAGTAGAAGAAAAAGTAATCTCATTAAGCCAAGTAGCATAATTACAAAAAGCTAAGTGACATTATTAAAACAAAATAAACTATTTTTCTAATTAAAAATATTTTGAATTTAAAATTTTGAATTAATTTGTTACTATAATTGAATTAATAAATATAAATATCTTATAATTATCTATAATAAAAAATAAAAATATAAAAAAGTACCCATTAAAAATATGGAGTACTTTCAAGTTGAAGTTTTGAAATTATTTAAAAATAAAAAAAATAAAAAAAAGTAAAAATTTAAATTGAATGGATAGTAGTTTCTTCCNGGGGGGGGGGGGGATAAAATAATTATATAGGGTTAAGAAAGAAGAGGGAATTAAAGGTTCAAACAATTGGTACATTGAAGTAGTAAAGAAATGGATAGAGAATCAGAGGAGATGGTTCTGTGAATGTGATAGAATAAAGTTAGAGCTTGATAGAAAATTGAAGGAGCGGCTGAATTAGATCTACTAATCATGTAGATACTTGACGTATTAGTCCTTAAAGTTTAGAATAAAATATGTCACTCTTTGAGTTATAGTAAAATACGATCTGAAAAAGAAAATTAGAATATCATAAAATGCACAATAATATATAAAGAGAGGAAAATAGAGATAGTGTGAGGCTAATTATACTGTAAATTAACTTAAGAAATAGAATAACCTATCAAAGTAATAGTCAAAAATATTATCGGTAATTTCAAATAATAAAATAATTATGAACAATAAAATAAAAGTCTAAGCTTTATGATATATATTAAAAGAACATCTTTGTTTAACCTTTGAACTAATTCAACAACATCCATTTAGAAAAATATAATATTCGTACTAAAGAAAAATATAAGGAAACAAATTAGAATACTGTATAACAAAAATTAATGTATAAAGAAGATAATTGATATAGTGTGATTCTATCCTCACATTAAATTTATTTGATAAAATTAATTAAATAGATAATACTTAAAAATATTATCGATAAATTTAAATATCGAAATAACAATGAGAAAGTCATACAGAAAAAAGTGAAGTTCAATTTCAAGAGTAATACAAAATTATATTCATTGTATTATATTAAATTAGTAATTTATTAATAATTCATATGACAATTTTAAAATATAAGTAATTAATAATGCAATTAGATAAGCAAATTAAAAAAAAGAAATAAAATATAAATTTATGAAAAAATATAAATATATAACACTTATAATTAGAATTATGATGAGAAAAGTCGTACATATACACATACCTAAAATCATAATAAGAAAATATTTATAAAGGAATAAAATTAAAAAAAATATTCAAGCGATAACATAAAATGTATATACTAATTAAATTTCTTATTTAGGAAATTTATCTAATAAATAGAACTCATAATTTCATAATGAAAAATATAAAGATAATATTATGATATTGTAGACAATAAATTGAGTCGAGAAAATATAATCAAGACCGAAAAATATTACAACAATCATAGTCTTTTATTTCAAATATTTGAGTGTTACAATCTCTATGAATCCTCTGATTCTTCTTTTCAACAGTAAATAAAAGAGCATCCGAGCTTAATCTTGAATTATTTTAATCAAAGTTCTTGAAGCTTGATCTTGATCTTGTGTACTTTAATCCAAGGGCTTGCAACTTGTTCTTGAATCTTCGTCTTGGTCTTTTAATCCTTAGAACACTTGAATGCTTGTAACTTTTAGAAAAATCCGTAGTGTTTGATCCATGAGTTCCCTCTTGCTTCTTGTTATAACTTCTGGTGTCTTCTCTGAGTTATGAATATACTATTTATAGTTGTGGGAGGGAAGAGTTATGATAAGAACAAACTCTTTCCGACCAATCAAATTGAAGTGTGAAAAGGCAGTGTTTGATGGCCAGAATATGTCACTTGCACATGTGGCGCGGTTTCATTGACCTTTTGATGTGACTTGGTATGCCTTGTCATTTTGACATGTGGCATAATCCTATTGGCTCTTCAGTTTGACTTGGCGTGCCACGTCATTTGATACGTGGCACCAAATTGGGTCTTTAGGAAGATGACATCTTGGGGGCATTTGCATCTATAAGTGTCACGTTTTAACTTGTGCCCGCTTTGCATAAAAAATTGCAAGTGTACCCGCTTTTTCGCATAACTTCAGCATACGGGGCTGAACTAGCAAAGGAAATTACACAAAACTTCAGCATTCTAGTAGACGGGCCTGAAGTAGAAAGTGTGTTGAACCAAGTGTGCTGAAATTTTTATTTGTAATTGATGAACTTAAGCATTGTAGCTGAAGTTTTGTTCTCTATTTGCTGAAGTTTTTGTTTAACTTGTGCATGTCTGTTTAATTTGTGCACGTCTTAACGCAAAACTTTTGTTTGTAATTGCTGAAGTTTTTGTTTTTGTAACTAGCGAACTTCAGCTCTAGAGCTGAAGTTTTTGTTTAACTTGTGCATGTCTGTTTAATTTGTGCACGTCTTAACGCAAAACTTTTGTTTGTAATTGCTGAAGTTTTTGTTTTTGTAACTAGCGAACTTCAGCTCTAGAGCTGAAGTTTTTGCTTTGTAACTGGAAAACTTCATCTCNCTTCAGCTCTAGAGCTGAAGTTTTTGTTTTGTAACTGGCGAACTTCAGCTCTAGAGCTGAAGTAGCTGAAGTTTTGTTATCTATTTGCTGAAATTTTTGTTTAACTTGTGCATGTCTTAACGCAAAGCTTTTGTTTGTAATTGCTGAAGTTTTTGTTTTTGTAACTGACGAACTTCATCTCTAGAGCTGAAATTTTTGTTTTGTAACTGGCGAACTTCAGCTCTAGAGCTGAAGTTTTTGTTTTTGTAACTGGCGAACTTCAGCTCTAGAGCTGAAGTTTTTGTTTTGTAACTGGTGAACTTCAGCTTTGATAAACATATTTATGGCAATCATCCCATGAACTGAAGTTCCATAGCAGCACCAACAACAGCAGAAGAAAGAAGAAGAAGAAGAAGAAGAAGAAGAAGAAGAAGAAGAAGAAGAAGAAGAAGAAGAAGAAAACGAAGGAGGAGAAGGAGGAGGAGAAAGGGGGCAGAAGTTATTTAAAAAGTGGATACAAGTTGAAAGTTTTAAAAAAAAGGGTATAGGTTAAATGGGGGCGACCAAATAGGGCGCCCCGTACAATTTTTACAACATCTTGGGCCTAATGAATTGGGCTCATCACTTTAGCCTAATTAAATGGGCTAGCTCATGGATTAAGACTTATTTATTTAATCCATATATGTTGGACTTATATAATTAATTTAATTATATTATCCCATAATATTTATTTGGACCAATATATCTTGAATTTAAAATATACTTCAAATTACTTTATGGATTAAATTTTAATAAAGTTTATATGCCTACAAATGCTTCCTAATTCAAGACTTGTTAAGGTATAGATTTGTTGTAACCGAAAACGGGTCATGAAGTATTAGAGGACCATCAAATTTGTCGTGGGCCAAATTAGAACGTAGAGTATCATCCAAGCAATTTGTTACATGTACACCCAGTCAGTTACTTGAACAAAGTTATGACCGCTTACCTTTGAATAGGGACAAAGACAAACTACTGAGTATAATTTTAACATAAAATTGTAACCTCCAGTGACTACATTTCCCATTAGGAAATATATCTTTCCTTATCGTAATGACTAGATACAATTTCACTTTTCGTTCACAATTTCAACAACAATTTTTTTGTCATCGAGTTCCTATATTGCCGTCGAAGTTAGGCAAATCCTTATTCGAATACACAAGCAGTAGCCGAAATCGACATGGAATAATTTATTGTCCGTTGCCCTCCCATTTGTGTATATATAGACGTATGCTCTTCCCCTCTAAACGTCAATTTGCAGTATTTGCAAGCTCTATTGAGTCCACATTTGACGATTCGGAAGCATTAACGCGAAAGTAATTTCTTCTTCTTCCTTCGTGCTTTCATCTTTTTTATACTCTATTATGTTTTTTCCTTTTTAGAAGTAAGTTCATCAAAGTACTTTAAAAGTTCGAGACAAAGATCTTTAAAAGTTCGGCATGAAAGCTTTAAAAGTTTTTTGCTAAGACCCATAAAATTTCACAACGAAGACCTTCAAAATTTGTGGCGAAGATCCACAAAAGTTCGCATAAAGATCCTTAAAAACTTGTGGTCAAGACCTTTAAAAGTTCACAGTGAAGACCTTTAAAATTTCGCGGTGAAAACCTTTAAAAGTTGTGGCGAAGGTCCATAAAAGTTCACGTAAATATCTTTAAAAGCCCGTGGTCAAGATCTCTAAAAGTCCATAGTGAAGACCTTTAAAAGTTTGCGGTTGAGATCTTTAAAAGCACACGATGAATACTTTTAAAAATTCGTGATAGAAGTCTTTAAAAGTCGGTAGTAGGGACTCTCTAAAGTTCGTCACGAACACCTTCACAAGCACCTTTAAAATTTCGAAACATACGCCTTTCAAAAGTTCGGAACGAAAAATCTTTAAAAAGTCCGACACAGACATCCCTATTTTTTGTCTGACGCGAATATATATATAT
>ML434428.1:0-54983 GCA_005239525.1 Nicotiana knightiana | reverse complement strand
TTCCACCAAAACCCTAGGTTAAGAAACTTAGCTACTCATATTCATAAGAACCAATTCTAAAATAACTTGCATAATTGAATTACAAAATAATAAGTAAAACCTATGAAAATCAATGTTTGCTTCACTAAGTAGTAATCCAAACGTTGTTCTTTTCTTCAATGGCTTCTCTCCATGGAATCCTTCTTCAAGTTGTGTTTTGGGGTCTATTTATATGTTTAGGACAAACCCTAAACATGTAGGAGACTTCTATTCCAACCGGGAAACACTTAAACTCTTCAAAACTCGGAATTGACTGGACATCGGGACCCAGGCGTTTGGGCTCAAACGCCCCCTTAAAGCCAGGGCAGGCCTGGCGTTAGGGCCCAAACGCCCCCCTAACGCCAGGGTCAGCCTAGCTTTAGGGGCCAAACGCCCCACTAACACTAGGGACAGCCTGGCTTTAGGGGCCAAACGCCCGGCTAACGCCCGGGTGTTTCCTTTTCGACTCTTAAGCGTATATTTGATGTATTTTCATCCATTTAGCTCGGTTTCCATCTCCAATTCACCTACACATGAAATAAACTCCATTATGCACATACAAAGTGTATTTTTATCATTAACGCACATAAAATGTAAGGCATATAACATGTTAAACCATGAATTCTAGCCATACATCATGTGTTTTGATGGTGTGGAATTAATTTATGTTGAATCTTGGTAGGGGATTCCTTTATAGCCGAAAATTAGTGAATTTGATGAAAAACTTGTAAACTTGGTGTTATTGTGAAGATGTAGTGATGTTGTTGTTGTGGTGTGAGGTGAATTTTCTTTGGTTACATGGTGAGTCTACCCCAATTTGAATTGCCAATAAATAGGTGCAAGATATGCCTACAATGTGCATGTTGAAATGTCTTCGTGACATAAAATTGTGTAGTGTTGCAAATTGAGAAACGAAGCACTTTGTGGGATATAATGCTTGGTGATAAGTGTGGAGTGGGATTCCATGTTTTATGGTGTGAAACTTTAACTTGTTATCCCCAAGTTCTAATTGATTGACCACCCCTCGCTCATGTATTGCTAGGTGCAAAATGAGGTGTCTGATTCATGCTATTCTGCTTGTGTAGTGTTGTACTGTATCTTAATTTGTTCGTAGTGAATTAGAATAAATTCTCTTTTTCTTTGTTCTTTTTTTTCTTTTTCTTGATTACTATTTTAGCTTCTTAATTTTGTCTCTTACAATAGTATTATCCGTGGTTCTGTGTTGTAATGTTGTGTTGGTGGCTGAGTGGGCTGCTGATTGCTTGTGGCGTACTTCCAATGGGGTAATCTGAGTCCCCGTTATACTTTTTATTTGTGAACATGTCAATAACATAAGTGTGGGGTGGTTACCCTATTTGATCTTGCTTTGTTTTACGTATTATGGCTAACATTGTTCGTCTTGTGCAGGTGCTATGTCTCACCGCCCAAGCAAGCATTCTAATACAAGTTCTTCCGATGTTGCCTCTAGTAGCCGTAAAGGAGGTAGGCTAGCACCTCCCCCCGCCCCAGTGGATGAGGAAGAGGAGAGAAATGATCCTTATGCGGATGTGGTGCCAGAGTGCAAATATGGAATTCAGGCTGTCCCAGCCCATGCTCGACACTGGTTCCAGACAATTGTCTCTACGGTGGACCCAAAGCATGAGGTTTCTATTGATGATAGGAAGTTGGACCACAAATATAGTGAGATATACAACAACATTTGGGCTTTGTGTGTTTGACATTCTGTTCCATCCACGTAATGCGGTCAATGTGAATCTGGTCAAGGAATTTTATGCCAACTGGCAACCTGAGGCCAGCCTGGATGTTGTGTACAAAGTGCGGGCAAGAGGTAAAGTGATTTCATTCTCTTCCAAAGTGACCAATCGTATTATGGGCTTCACAGAGCATTCCCACAAGATCTTTCAGAGGTTTCTCCGCATACTATCCGTCTGTCCGTAGACAACTTTGTGGCGCTGACTCTTCTGCCGCATGGACTCGGTATGTGAATGAATTCCACAAGGACATGAAGAAGGGAACATTCCAGCGTCCGTCCAGGACTATTTTGCGGTTAATTAATGCCAAAATCATGCCCACTCAAAGTGACACTGATTTCCCACTGGTGAAAGTGTGTTTGATATATGCCTTGCTGACATAGATAGAGTTGGATCTTGGGAAAATCACGTTGTCGTACATGGCTAAAGTGCAACCACTTGGGCCCACTGCCTACACTACCCGGGTATGATCACTCGTTTGATGCAGGCGCAGCTTGTAGAGGAGGAATCTCACTATGACCGGACAATCCCAGTGACTATCCGATCAGGGCCTATGATGTCACGTTGTGATAGATCCTTTTGTTGCTGCTGTTAATTTAGACAAGAGGCTTGTTCGTGTTGAGGAGACACTGCAGCTGTTTTTTGCTAACTTGCGCCTTCGCTCTGAAAGGCGGGAGACCTACTTGGAGGAGTTGCAGCAAGATCACCCCTTTTTCTGCTATCACTCAGTAGTGGTTAGGATTGGCGAGAGGAGGACAGTTGCCACCAGATGAGGATGTGAACTTCGTTCCCTCAAATGATGAGGAATATTTGCACACCTTCGAGGGCGCTGATAAGTAGTCCACGAGCCTCAGGGGAGTCACCTTTTCACTCTTGATTTTACTATTTTGCATTGGGGACAATGCAATCTCTTACGTGTGGGGCGGGGTGCTTCTATTTGATTGTATTTGTATTTGTACTTGTTTTCTTTCTATTTTTGAGTTGGTGTTGTTTGATTTGTTTCTTCCTTTCGTAGAAAATATGGTCTGTAAACTATAGTTCTGAATTCTACCGGCGTGTTATATTAGTAATTAAATGCTTCATTTTAACTCTTCCCGACGATTGATTTCGTCAACTGATTTCTTGAGGGAGATGAAGTGAAAAGATATGAAAAAAATGAAAAAAAAATTGTAAAATCCCAAAAATATATGTCTTATATTTTAAGTATTTTATATATTTTTTCTTTTTAGGTAGTGTAAAAACTCCCTCTTGGTTTTTCTTTGTATCACAGTTCTTTTCCAAGGGTTTTTCTTGAACCGGCTGTAGTTAAATCTTTTTATGTTATAGTAATAAAGAATTTTGAGTCATAGTGCTAATTTAAAGAATCAATTTCCTTGATTGAAAATGCCTTGAGAGTGCTAAGTTCCTTAGTTGTGACACCTAGGCTCAATTCCTGACTCTTAAATAAGTGCCTTAAATTGTATGATTATAACTTGTCTTAACTACTTTGACTAGAGAGTCGGGAAAGATCTAATCCTAAGTGAGTTGTGTGACAATGTGTCAGTGAGGTTTTGTGATATTTTGTGTATTACATTTGATATCTAGAACTTTTCCCGTGTGTTTGCAAAGCGAAATAGTAGTTTTGTCCAGTCTTGGAAGTGATATAGGCATTTCTTTGTTGAACTAGTTATATGTTTTACCGGTCTAATTGTTATGCATCTTAGTTAAATCCTTCGAGCCTATAATCATGTTTCTTTGGCAACCACATTACAAGCCTTACAAAATTTTTTGAATTAACCATCTATTTGAACCCTTTCACCTCTCATGAGCACTTGAATTGGTTTGCCTTTTGAGCGGAACTAATGAAATAAGGAAAAAGGTGCATTATTTTGAAAAAAAAGTAAGAGACAATTGAATTGAAAAAGAAAGAAAAAAATAGTTGTATTGTAGTGCAAATATTCCTCGATAGGTGGTGAATCTTGATGTAATTGTGCTTAAAGAAGTAGGGAGTTAATTTATATTAATGTGAAGGTGGAGTTATGGTTTGACATAAGTATGGGGTTTTAAATGTTGAAGTGTATGTATTAAAATGCTTAGAAAGGTGTAGCCACTATATCTATATATATATATTCTACCCGTCCCTCGGCCTACATTACAACCAATTAAAGTCCTACTTGATCCTTAACTGAATGAGCTCGATTAGTAGAGTAATACACTACGGGCGAGCCTATGGTATTTCTTCTGTTGCACATGAATTTTGATTCTGAGAGTGAGTTAATTCTTTATATCTTGAATTCCTAATTGTCTTGAATGATATTGTGATTGGAACTATTCTCTATTGTTTGCGTGAGGGCACATGATTAACAAAGGTAAGCTAACGTCTTTGACCCCTGTGTTAGAGTAAGTGAGCATGTTGTGAAAAATGCGTGGTACTTTTGAGTCGAGGCTTCAGGGTGAGATGTTATGATATGGTGCTCAGTCTACTTTAAATATTAATTACATGATTTGTTAGGGAGGTTGTTTGATGAAATGGTCGTCCCTGGGTGAAGTGTAGTTTAATTGCTCGAGGACAAGCAATGGTCTAAGTGCAGGGTGTTGATTCTAGGCTAGAAGCTCGTGTTTTAGCCGTAATATCGCACTCTAATTACTGCGGTTTACGTGTGTTTGAGCTTAAGTGATAGTTAATTACACTTAGTACGTAATTTATTCCTTGAAGGAAGTGATTTCATGTTTTAAAGTTAATTTGGAGCTAAATCGATCAATTTGGAGCTTTGAAGTCTGAGTAGAAGCCCAATAAATTAAGTAGGGATCGTGTTCGGGGATCGTGTACCAAGTATGGATGTCAAAAGAAGATGAAACAATTTTATTCTGAGAAATTTACACTACCGCGCCACAGGGCGCGACACGATAGTGTAAAAATGGCCTGCTAAAAGAATATTGTGTTCGCAAAAAAATACACAAGCGTGCCGCGGGGTGCAACGCGAGGCGCGGCGCGGCACGGGTGTGCAAAATAGAGTAATTTCTTCTTCAGCTTGGAAAGGGTATATCCGTCCGGAATTATTTTTACACGATATAAATACACAAATAAACACGATTTTGAGGGGGTGACCTAACTTGGAGAGAAAAACAAAAGGATGGAATACTTGGGAGCACGAATTTGATCAATATTTCCATCCTTATTCCAGTATTCATTGATTTTAAGTTTAAAAATATTATTTTTGATGATTGTATGCACACGAGTGGCTAAGAACCCTATTGTTCTAGGGTCATAGGTGATACATGAATGTTGATGTTTGAAGTTTAAATGGCGAATTTGATTTTATCATATTAGGTTGTCTATTTAATTATGTTCTTAATAATTTTGCTGAGTAGCTAACGTGAAATACTATCTACGAATCTAGAGTTGAACTCGAAAGTGGGAATTCTAGATTGCATATAGAATTAAATAGAGCAAGTTTTTGAACCTGCGCACTGGGGAACTGATTCGCAATTAGGATAGACATATACCTAATTGCCTTGCTTGGTTGAAATACAGGAAGTGTAAATGCATTCTTGTTAATCTTAATTCCATGAGCATATATGTATTAAGTTAGCTTGAATAGGCGAGTAAGAACTTGACAGATTCTTATGAATAATATCAACCCTGTCAATCAACAATCTAGATAAATCAATTAGTCATTTTAAGCTAAGAATGCAACACGATTATTGGCTAACCCGTGACCCTGGAATATCATCTCCTACCGATTGTTATCCGAAATTGCTTAAGTGTTGTGGTTGATTTCTAATTATTTCATTACTTGATAGTTTTTAGGTAGTAAATTATTTATTTTGTGAGAAAGCTCTTGAATCGATAAGCTATTTGAGTTTGAATCAGTCAAAAGTTAATCATAAGTATTCGTGGAAACGATACTCTACTCACAACTCTATTACTTGAGGACCACATATACTTGCGTGAGTGTGTTTAGTCGCAACATTTATTTTAATTATTCTACCTAAAAAAAATTTTACCAGCGATTTTTACCGAACCCATGAATTACCTGTTATCAAATTTCTAACACTTTTATCCAAATAAAAGCTCATTCAACATCCAACCATACAAACATGTTTCTCATAGAAGCAACCATATTCTATTGCAGGGGAATAACATAATCTAAAACTTCCTCAAGTTAGAAATTAATATTTAATAATAAATTCATTTTGTCCTTAGTCCATAGCCTAAACATCTTCTCTTAGAAGTAATTTGACATCTTTTTTGGTTTAAAAAGCTAGCTCGGTTCTTCTTTCACAACACCTAAGAATACATAGCATTTCTCAAAACATAGAAAAGAACATGATTCAATTTGAGCACAAATAGCAGTACTGTAGTAGTATCAAATGAAATTATTCTGTCACTCTGAAGATTATTGCCTCCTACATGTCTTCGTCCTACACAGTATGGAGCTGCGGGAGGTGCAAGCAAATACATCTGGACGTCCTTCGTAAAAACTTGATCATATGTAGTAGATATTGTATCTCGATAACTTGATCGTATGATTACTTCTTTATAATTTGGATCTCCTTAATTAGTGAAAGTTTTAACACTGCCACTACTTACATTGAGCTTGTCAATATTTAAAGAAAAAAAAAAAAAAATTGGTATTTAACACATGAGTTCATACAAGTGCAAGTATCCATGTAAAAGCTTCTATAGAATAATTTTGATACTCAATTTCTTTTCTTTATTAGTTCTTTTATATGGAGCTGAACATTGGACAAGAAGAATTCCCCCCAGGTCTCATGTTAAAAGGGTTTCGCACAAGACTTTTTCTATAATAAAGATGCTCTTAAATTTTTTTTGATATAAACATCAATGTACATAGCTGTGCCTCTTGGTTTTATTCCCAGTTCATAACTGAAAGTATTTTTTGAATTACCTGCTAGTTTTGTTCCCAATTTATAACTGGAAGTGCTTTTTCAATTTGAAGGATACATCTAATTTTATTCATCACATATGGAAGAAATATCCTTAAGGACATGATCCTTGACACATCTCAAGCTTTTATTAATTTTTATTCTCCATAATTAAATTAAATTCTTTTGAACTAGAAGTATATTCAAACTCTATTTATACTTGTGTTTTGCGCGCACACACGGCTCTGCTAAACCATCAAGCTCATAATTGGATCTTCTTCTGCTAAACCACCAGTATTAGCTAGGCTATTAATAGAAATTAAACTATGAACGATGGGGGAAAATAATTAGAAGAATTAACACAAATTGCCACCCACTTAATTTCTTAAATTAAAAATAGCCATCAAATGTATAATATATATAAAAGTCATATATAATTTATTTTGGCCTTAGACCATAGCCTAAACATCTTCTTTTTAATTAATTTGACATTTTTTCGGTTTAAAAAGCTAGCTCGAATCTTCTTTCACAACCCCTAAGAATGTATAGCTTTTTTCTAAACATAGAAAAGACATCAATTCAATTTGAGTAAAACAAGTAAGTACTTTAGAAATATCGAACGAAACTATTCTGTCACTATGAAGATTATTACCTCCTACACGGCTTTGTCCTACACAGTTGGGAGGCGCAAAGGAGTTTATCCGAATTCAATTCGTCAAAGAATTATAGTTTATTATAAGATCAAAAAAAATTATGTTAATATAGCAAATGTAAATTGTTGAGTTTTCCCGCATCGGAGAGGTTTGAGGTCCTTGGTCTCTTTATATGGTCTTGGGCAATTCTCACCTCATAAACTAGCTTTTGGTGTTGAGTTAGGCCCGAGGTCCATTTATCATGATATCAGAGCCAGACACATCCCAATTATTGTTACCGATGTTGGGCCCCCGTTCATGTCGTCCACGCTCCGGTTTGCAAGGCCTGGGCGGGGGGAGGGGGAGGGTGTCGAGTTGTCCCACATCCGAGGGGTTTGAGGTCCTTGGTCTCTTTATATGGTCTTGTTCAATCCTCACCATCCGATAAATGTGAATCCCGATAATTTCTTCGTATGATTACTTCTTTTTATGGTGGATCTACTGAATGAAAATTCTAACTCTACCAATAATCCTAGTCATGTTGAGCGAATCAATACTAAACAATTACTATATAAAATTGAGTTTATACAAGTGCACATATCCATGTAAAAGCTTTTATAGAACAATATATTTTGATACTCATAATTAGCCATATTATGAATGTTATATGTTATTACTTAATTTTTTTTCTTTTCTTTATTAGTTCTTTTATATGGATCTGAAAATTAGATAAGATATGAATAATGATTGACCTTGTTTTCAAATAGGGCAGGACAAATAGATTTGATTCCCCCCAAGTCTCATGTTAAAAGCGTTTGACAAAAGACTTTTTTATAGCATAAAGATGCTTTTAAATTTCTTTTGCAATAAATATCAATGCACATATATAGATGTGTCACTCTCAATACCTTGTGCAGTGGCATGGAGACTTTTATTTGTCCTTTCCATTTGTTTTGGGGCACTCTTCAATTTCATAGATTTGATCAACATTCCATTCACCAGATTCTTTTAATAACAGAGTCAATATTCCCAACGACTTATCTTTCTTTTTTTCCATGTCCCCGGCCGACTAATTTAGATTTTGTCACGTAAGGCACATTTAGTGAATAGTACACAGCGACTAAAACTAGTAAAAAACCTTTGTTATATCGTCCGAGTATCTTCTTATAGCGGAAGAAAAATGATTAATTGAACTACGACTGGAATTATTGAGTGGCGATAATATATCTGAAGAATCCTATATATTATACTCTGATAGGTTATAAGTACCTTCATTTTATGTTTTGATGATCTAACAAACTTACTGTCAAGAACCAGACAAGGAACCCGATACACATCCTCAAGAACTTAAAGATCAACAAGTCTCCAGTTGGGGACATAGTTCAACTCTTCAGAGTCAAAGGAACAGCAGAGGGAACAGATAGCTATCAGTTCCCGAGGTGACTGTACAAGTCAACAAGTCTCCAGTTGGGGACACAATTCAACTCTTGAGAGTCAAAGGAACAGTAGAAGGAGCAGATATCTACCAGTTCCCCGGGTGACTGTACAAGTCAACTCTTCAGAGTTGTAATGTTGTTGTGTGCACATGCTACAGTGCAGAAACAGTGCAGCAGTCAACTTTATGGAGAATGTTATTTACCTAACTTGCTTACATCATCCAAGTGATGTCACATATGAGATATTAACATCAAGCAAAGGTAAAACAAATCACTTGCACATTCAAGAACTCATCAAGCATTCTCTCGAGTCATTGTCAATTTTGCAAGTGATTCTCAAGGGCATCAAGAACGAAGAACAACATAACCAAGGATCAGTTCTTTGTATTGTAGTTATTACATGTCTTTAGGTTTGTTGAGTCTTTGTTATTTGTTCTTCATTTGTAACCTTCTACCCAGCTTACTTAGAAGCATGTCTGTAGAAGATCTCTTGTAAATCATAAACCTTTGTGTTTGTGTCTTGGCTAGAGTTAGTCAACTTGTAAAGTCTTTGTAATAGATTTATTACAAAGTAGCTTGTAATAAGGTGTTACAAGTTAGTGAGGGATTAAGAGGTTAATTTCTAGGTTTAAAGTCTTTGTAATAGAGTTATTACAAAGTGGCTTGTAATAAAGTATTACAAGTTAGTGAGGGTTTAAGAGGTTAATTTCTAGGTTACAATAGGTTGTAGTCTAAAGTTGCTCAGTAGTGAAGTTGAGATCCTACAAGGGTAGGTCGTGGTTTTTGATCCCGTGAGCTAGGAGTTTTTCACGTAAAACTCCATTGTGCCATTTACTTACTGCAGTGTGTGTGTGTTATGTGGGAACTAATAGAGAACCCGATTCTCTATATAGTTTGGTGGATCCTAAAAATCTATCAATTGGTATCAAAGCAGGTTCTTTCTAGAAGGTTAACACCTAGAAAGTATCCTCATCATGGTTGCTCCACCAAACATCGAGGAAGGACAATCGACCTATAGACGCCCAAGATTCAACGGTAAATACTATGGTTGGTACAAAACAAGAATGCATGGCTTCATTATGGCTGAAGACTCCGAGCTTTGGGATGTGATTTGTGATGGTTCCTTTGTCCCTATGAAGGTTGTTGGAGAGGGAACAAAGACTGTTCCAAAGACAATAAAAGAATACAATGGCATTGACCGAAAAGTTGTTGAGAGGAACTTCAAGGCGAAGAAGATTCTTGTGTGTGGTATTGGACCAGACGAGTATAATCGTATCTCGGCATGTGAATATGCCAAGGAAATCTGGGAAGCTCTTCAAACGGCTCACAAAGGGACTACTCAGGTAAAGCAGTCCAACATAAATATGCTGACAACTGAGTATGAACTCTTTAAAATGAAAGAGGATGAATCCATACAAGAGATGCATACCTACTTCACCTCCATAATTAATGAGCTTCATTCACTTAGTGAAATCATTCTAACCAACAAGTTGGTCCGGAAGATACTCAGTGTTCAACCAGGTTCCAGGAGGGCAAGGTCAATGCTATCACTAAAGAAAAAGATCTGCAGAAGCTGACGATTGATGAACTCATTGGAAATCTCAAAACTTATGAGATGAAGATAACGAAGGATATTGAAAGAAAAGGGCCCAATAAGGAGAAGAACCTAGTTCTCAAATCTTCCAACAAAGACTCAAGTAGTGATAAATACGACATGGAGTATCTCACTCAAGGATTCCAAAAGATGATTCGGAAAAAGGGTGGGATTCCAAAGAAAGGAAGTTCCACAAGGGACTTCAAAGGAAATGATTGTTGTCATAAGTGTGTAAATCCTGGACACTTCATTAAAGATTGTCCTCTTATGAGCAGGATCATTACAAAACCAAGAATGAAAATGCAGATGAGAGGAACCAGGTTCCTGACAAAAGATTCAAAAGAAAAGACGTCTCTGATAACGTTGTGAAACAGGATCTTGCTGCATGGGGAGACTCTTCCAACGAATCCGAAGGAGGTGATGGGCAAGGTGACAGCTCCATGATGGTATTGTAAAGTTAAGAAGCTGAGTATGACTCTATTTTTTCCTTGATGGTGCAGTCTGATGATGATGGAGATGACGACGATGATGATGAGGTAAACCTTCTGGATGTTCAAAGAAATTTGAAATCCTATTCTCAAAAGAAACTTATATCCTTGGATAATGTTTTAATTGATGCATATCACGGTCTCATCAATGATAAAAATGCGCTAACCACGGAACTAGGAGAAATAGAACACGAGAGAGATAATCTAGTAGTGGTTGTGGATGATCTAATAGAGACTATTGAGAGTTTAAAAAGGGAAAATGATATCTTGACTGAGAGAATTGCAAACATAGAGCATAAGAGAGATGGCCTATTTGTAGTAGTTGTAGACCTAAAGAAAACAATTGAGGAACTAAGAAGGGAAAATAGGCCTGTGAACACTCAAAAAGGAAAGGAAGTTGCAAGTGAGGCACACCTTAGGCTTGAAAATGGGCTAAAATCAGCAAAATCTAGTATGTGTGCTGAGCTTGAGAAAAATAGACAACTTTAGGTAGATCTAGGCAGAGTGAAGAGTGACTTAGAAAAATTTGTTAAGTGGCCCTGGTCCTCTTATGCAATCACTACTATGTATACGAACAATGGGGGAAACAGGCAGGGATCCGGGTTCAAAAGGGAAAAGACTCCCTACAACCCTCATAGCAAGTACGTTATTGCACCTTACATTGGCTTTGCACTCACTGTGGCAACACTGGGCACTTTAAAGAAAATTGTAAGGCCAAAATTCAGTCTCAAAGGAAAAAGAAAGTTTTTGCTGAAAAAGTAACTGCTGTTAGGGAACCTGGTCCTTCACATAAAAAACGTATAAAGCCTGCTTGGACCAAAAGATCCCTCATTCACCCTTTTCCTCATTACAAGGGACCCAAACTTATTTAGATTCCTAAGCCTAACCCTTGATTTTCTTGTGCAGGGAACAGTGAAAAAGAGGAAGTCAACAGTTGTACATGGATAGCGGTTGCTCGAATTACATGACTGGAAGTACAAATGTTTCCTTTCACTAAAGGCCCTGCATGGAGGGACTGTATTCTTTGAAATAGAAAGAAGGGATACATTCTGGGAGTTATAAGGATCGGGAAGTCTCTTTCCCACTTTATTGAAAATGCGTACTACGTGAAGGGGTTGAAGTATAGCTTGCTGAGTATTTCCCAAATCTGTGACAAGGGTAACAAAGTGGAATTTGTATCTAAAATACGCAAAGTCACAAATCTTGTGACTGGTTAAGTAATATTAGTATCCAAAAGATACAAGAACATCTATGTTTCTAACTTTGAGTCCTTGTAAAATGGGGATCTTAGTTGGCTGAGTGTTGTTGATGATAATGTTGAGATATGGCACAGAAGGCTGGGTCATGCAAGTTTCACGCTTCTGAACAAATTGGTCAAGAAGGACCTGATTCGTGGTCTGCCCAAGTCATGCTTCAAGGATGACAGGGTGTGTGATGCATGTGTAAAAGGAAAGCAAGTAATATCCTCTTTCAAGCCCAAAAGGAAGTTAGCATCTCAAGGCCACTTGATCTCCTCCATATGGATCTATGTGGACCTATGAGGGTGCCAAGTAAAGAAGGAAAGAGGTACATATTTTCGTCATTGTGGATGACTACTCTATATTTACATGGACCTTGTTCCTCAGAACTAAAGATGAGACTTCAGCCGACATAGAGGAACCTGGTCCTCAATCACAATATCTGAAGCAGAAAAAAGAGTTGTGGATGTTGTACAGGAACTCTAGCTGCTGAGGAATTCAAAACAGATCAAAGAAAATAAACTCACTTTCCTTCTCAGCCTTTCTCTCTCAAATTGAGCCCAATAATATCAAGGAATCATTGAAACATGCCTACTAGATTACAACTATGCAAGAAGAGCTCCATCAATTTGAGAGGAACAATGTGTGGAACCTGGTTCGACGACATGCTGACAGAACTGTTACAGGAACCAAGTGGGTATTCAGAAACTAACTTTATGAGTTTGGAAGCACGTTTGTAAACTCGACAAGGCTTTGTATGGGTTAAAGAAGGCTACCCGTGCTTAGTATGAAAGGTTGTCAAAATTCCTTCTAGAAAATGGCTTTACAAGAGGGAAAATTGATAACACTCTTTTTCTGAAGAAACGAGGAAGGATCCTGCTCATTGTGAAGATCTATGTTGATGACATCATCTTTGGAGCAACAGTTGACTCTCTATGTGAAGAACTTTCAAAACTCATGGGAAGTGAGTTAGAAATGAGTATGATGGGGGAACTGAATTTCTTCTTAGATTTACAAGTGAAGAAAACTCCCAAGGGGACAATGATAAGTTAATAGTAATCTCATCTAAGAGCTTCCAAGAGAATCCTAGGATATCTCATAGGGATGTAGGACCAGGTTCTCTACTATCCCTTAAAATCAGTATTTGAGTCAAATCATCTCGTTAAAAATCCCGTTCCGGTGAAAATTCATTTAAAGATATTTTTCAACAGTTTCAAAAGAGACTCAATGCAAAAGAGAGTGAAAAATGATAAAATCATAAACAGCCTCACAGGCAAAACATCACTCATATACAGCCCCTCGGGCAAGCGTCACACTCACTCGTAATCAGCCCCTCAGGCATACCTCACAATTACTCGTAATAGCCACTCGGGCATACCTTACCATCACTCGTTCCTCCCAGACACTCAGCACTCGGCACTCAGCACTTGGCACTCGCAATCAGTAGGTACCTGCACTCACAGGGGTATGTATAGACTCCAAAAGGATCCTTCAGCCCAAGCGCTATATCAAGCCAAATCATGGCATCAATCACTCATGCCCTCGGCCTATAATAAACTTGTTGTGGCGTGCAGCCCGATCCCATATAATATCCTCACAACATAGGCCCTCGGCCTCACTCAGTCATAAACCTCTCACGCCACTCTGGCATTTCAGTAAAAACAGGGAACTCAGCCCAAAACAATATTTATATGCATAAAAACCGAGTAATAAAATTGAGTTATGCAGTAAACAGGTATCATCATGACTGAGTATAGATTTCAAATAAAAAATTGTGAGAGGATAGTAAGAAAATGCCCATGAGGGTCCAAACTGTATTGGCACAAGGCCCAAACATGGCATTCAGCCCATGTTATAAGAAGTCTTTCTAAAACACATAGCTATTAAACAAGTTCAAACAAAATATGCAACTCTAGAGTTGCTACGGGATGGACCAAGTCACAATACCTAACGGTGCACGCCCACACGCCCGTCACCTAGCATGTGTGTCACCCCAAAACAGTACACTGATACGAAATCTGGGGTTTCATACCCTCGGGACTAGATTTACAATCGTACTTACCTCAAACCGGTCAAATCTCTAACTTGCGATGCTCTTGCCTCTCGACTAATCCTCCAAATGATCTGAAATTCAATTCAGTATATTACCATCAATATACGCTAACAGAATGAATTCTACAAGAAAAACTATTAAATTAGCCAAAAATCCGTAATTCGGCTCAACCCAGCACCAGGGCCAACGTCTCGAAATCCAACAAAATTTTAAAAACTAGAAAGCTCATTCACTCACGATTCCAATCATATCAAATTTATCAAAATCCGACCTCATTTGACCTCTCAAATCCCCAAATCAAACTCTCCAATTCCAAAGCCCTAATCCCCTCAATTTCATCCCTAATCTTCACTGATTACATGCTTAATCAATGGGCAATTACTATAAACACGAGTATTAGGGCCCAGGTACTTACCTCAATGAAAACCCCGTTAATTCCCTCTTCAAAACTCTCCAAAAGCTACAAAATCCGAATAGCAATGGTGAAAAAAATACCCAAAAATTCGTGAAGTGTGCTATTTATACATTCTGCCCAGGCTTCTCGCACCAGCGGCCAAATATCCGTTCATGCAGAACTGCACGGTAAAATCTCCGCGTCTGCGGAAACCACTTAAGTCTTCAGACTCCACACCTGCGCTCAGGTTCTGCACATGCAGGCACGCACCTGCGGGCTCATAGATGCGACCATTCTTAAGCTCCTACAGGCCCAACCCAATTCCTCCAAATCTGTATATGCGGCTCACCCAACGCATCTGCGACCTCGCACCTGCGGCTCCCCATCCGTAGGTGCGGTAAAACGCCAGTAGTTCAAAAACACCAGAAAACAGCAGTTCCTTAACACCAAAAATCCACCCGACAACCACCCGAAACACACCTGTGGCGTTCAGGACCTCAACCAACAATACCAACGAGTCATATACCAATATACGAACTAAGTCGAGCCTTCAGAATGGTCAAAAAACCATCAAAACACCAAATCAACCTCGGATTCAAGCCTAAGAATTTTCTAAACTTCCAATTTTTGGAAACGACGCTGAAACCTACCAAACCTCGTCTGAATAACCTCAAATTTTTCACACACGTCGCATATAACACTACGAATCTACTCCAACTCCTGAAATTCTATTCCGACTCTAATATCGGATTTCTACTGCCAACCAAAAATCTCCAAATTTCCAATTTCGCCAATTCAAGCCTAATTCTACCACGGACCTCCAAATTACATTTTGAACGCGCTTCTAAATCCAAAATCACCTAATGGAGCTAACTGAACCATAAAAATTCAAATCCGAGATCGTTTACTCATAAGTCAACATCCGGTTGACTTTTCCAACTTAAACTTCTAAATAAGAGACTAAGTGTCTCATTCCACTCCAACACCATTACAGACCCGAACCAACCAACACAATACCATGCAATATAGCTAAATAACACATAAAGAGCAGAAATGGGGGAAACAGGGCTATAAATCTCGAAACGACCAGATGGATCGTTACATCCTCCCCCACTTAAACATACGTTCGTACTCGAACGTGCTCAGAGTTGTTCCAAACTCCATCAAATCGCCAAAAAACCTTACCATGCACATACCCCGGGGTAATCCCACGTCACCCTATCCTATATAGGTCTGACAACACAGCATAACAAAAATTTCTTCATCCAACCTAGCCCAAGCCTTGGGATCCAAATTTCCACATCCGAAATTTTCTATAAGATCAGAATCTCGTATCTACACAATGTATAAGTCTAAACAAGATGTACCCAACCATAGACATAACTCAAGATGAAATCACATGATATCCCACATAACTCAAACACTCGTAGCTATAATCACAGTGGCTGCTCAGAACGACCCAATTCAGATAACAACCTATCATCAAACAGAGACCCGTTCTAACACCTTCATATACTGCCAATGATGAGAGAAACACGCAGAAACCCATAACCATTTCTCGGATCAACAAGTGATGGAACTCCCTCTCATTCAATAGGAACTATGGAAAACTTTCTAAGCCGATCAGCATCGATATCCTCCCAAATATACCGCAACCATATCCGATAGCACTCATTCTATGTCCGATGACCTCACCTCATCCACACAACCACTCTAGTAACATGAGGCATCAATACAACTTAAAACCAATACCCAAGCAATCCGCGCACAAAGAAGCAACCACTCCAAATGTATTCAAACATGGAAAATGACATCGAACAAGAGAATCGTCCTGCAAGATCAATGGGTATCACCCCAACGCAATGCTAAGAAATCCTCACACACCGCAGAGACAAAACACACAAATCAAACACACAAGGATCATATCTCAAAATAACATCGTTGCAATGCGTGACCCCTATCCAAACGCTGGTCCATATTATATACCTCGCTTCGCTTTGCTCTAAATCAATAACCACGGAGAATCAGATGATACAATACCACACAAAACCCAAACGAACATAACCAATACGCATTAATCATGCAATACCCAGTTACTCATCTCACTCAAATTCCGCTATGAGACCACAATAGAATCGCACCATGTGTGCCTAAAACCAATGAATCACAACTCCTCGTAGCAGGGAAGAGTAGCTCATAAATCATTCCAGAACAAAAATAATCCCAACAACTGAATGGCACGTCCCTCACAATAGCACTATGGGGCCAATCAATTTGACTCGGTGAAAAACACATATACCAATTGGGCCTACTAATGAACCCCAAATAAATCCGGCCATCCACAATAGACAAATAACCTTTGAAGGTCCACAATGACTGAATCACAACACACGCTATCCTCTAACTAACCTTGGCTATGTCTCCACCGCCCACAACTATGAAATCATCTACTCATTAGAGTTACCAGTCTCCAAATCCATGGAGCACACAAATCACCATACCCGATCTCAACTATGCCACTTGAATGTCTAATACTTCTCCAATACACGATCATACCATGTGAATAACCCTACAATCCTTATGTGTCACAAGGCCAAATTTGAATACCCGCAGCCGACCAACTACGAGAGTGTCATCACATCAATGAAGTATCCATAAATTAAAACACAGTGCCCCTTCTGAAACTTACACCTTCATCAAGCCATACTTAGAAGTAATATCATCTATCTAGTCATCTGAGATCATCCATGCTAGCTAAAAATTCAGAACCTTCCTTTCAAAAACGCATCGTGAGCTTGCACCTGCAATCTCAATGCTATACCTCACATCGCACCCATTACGCAACCATATGAAAGATACGACAGATCTCAAAATCCACTCTGAGTCGCAAGCAACTACATACTCAATTAGCTAAGAACATTCCATTAGATTTCATTATGGGGAAAATTACAATACGCCTCATGCCCCTCGCACCAGTAGGAAATATACATCTCAAACCATGGTAGAGACCATCAAGAACTCTCCAAAATCTATTTGCACTTAACCAAACCGTTAGGACAGAATCCCTCTAACTCAACCAAGCTATGCAGGTTGCCAAAACCCAAGAGCATTGCCACGAATCACACGTAGAACCTTACCACATCATAAGCACCCAAAGAACCGATTTTAATCATTACCATGCCGATCCAATCTACTACCAAGCTATCATATTCTTTCGAGTTCCTTCTGATTTACCGTCAAATTTATTCTTCCCTTTGCCATAATACCAAAATCCTTAACCAAAACTCACCACGCGAGACCCTAGCACAAAACCACACAGCCCTAAGGCTCATAAGCCGCTGAATATTCTCCTAAGCACCCCAAAAGTACCACAACTCGAACACTTACTCCGAAGAGACTTTCTATTAATTCAAGATATTCTTTCCCTTTCCTAATACTAAAATGTAGGATCCACAATGATATAGAATACCACAAATCTTGACGCCTTCCAATGTAAATCTCAGTTTCTATCCAGATACACATCCTGAAGATTCCCAATTGTTACATATAAACCTTGAAACCATCAGAACCATTCTCGAGAGTCATTCACTCTATGCAAATCTCAATTACACCGATCAAACAGACTGAACGACCTGTACCCCGTTTGTACACCCACACCCTAGGAAATAATCCACACTTCTAAGCAACCGATCAATCTTCTACTACACGCACACTACATCCTCCACAATTATCCACTCAATTATTCCATGCCTCCCACATGCCCATAGAGTAAAATACAACCTGTATCCAGAAATTCCCTTACTCGAGTCATCATCACTCTCAACGCATGCAGTCATAACTGACTCACTAGTATACCCCAACTGAAACAAATAAAATACATAATTGTGTAATCAACTCGTCGATGACAGACTCCCCCACTTGGCTCGAGGCCATAGATCAAAACGCACCATAGTTCACAATGCCCATACTTTATTACTATTATAATACCGCAGTGGGATTCAACTAAATCCGTCATAAGCTCATATAACACAAACCATTTAATATCTCAAATCATCTGCAAATCTTGCATTCACCATTGTAATAGTCATGCCAACTTCCACAAGAGGTCTAAACTCAAATTGCAACATATATCATTTAATGGTAAAAGAGACCTTGTTACAAAGCAACATAAGGATCACACAAGCTCAGGACACCCCGTATGAGATAACCCTACCTGCTTAGCCTCAAACTGATACCTCTCTTTGCCCTTCCAAAATCATAGCTATTACACAATCACTTTGTCCTCCTACATTAAAACACAACCAATGCCTATCCTTGAGGAATCACCATACACGGTATAAGAACCTGAAGTTGATGGCAGAACTAACACTGGAGTTGTGGTCAAAGCAGTCTTGAGCCTCTGAAAGCTCCCCTCACACTCACCCAACCACCGGAATGGAGCGCCCCTTTTTGGGTCAATTTGGTCAAGGGCGAGGCAATATATGAAAATCCGTCCACAAAGCAATGGTAGTAACCTGCCAAACCAAGAAAGCCCCTAATCACCGTGGCTGAGGATGGTCTAGGCCAACTCTGCACAACCTCTATCTTTTTCGGATCCACCTGAATACCCTCACTGTACACCACGTGCCCTAAGAATGCTACTGAACTGAACAAAAATTCACGCTTGGAGAACTTTGAATAAAGCTTCTCCTCCCCCAATCTTTGTAATAAAATCTTCAAATGCTGAGCATGATCCTCCTAGCTACGAGAGTACACCAGGATGTCATCAATGAATACAATAATGATGGAGTCCAAATATGGCTGGAATACATTGTTCATCAAATGCATGAACGCTACTGGGGCGTTGGTCAGCCCAATAGACATCATCAAGAACTCTTAACACAACCTGAAGATCTACTTCACTCCACAACTAAACTACATGAGAGGTCCTTCAATACACCCACAACTCGAGGCCATACGTCAACCCAAGATAGAAGTCAAATGCCCAATAGTTTTTGCTACATCTCCAGCAAAATTTTTTTGTCACATTCAAACAATTTGAACACATCCCACCATCAATCATACACACCACATAGTCATCCAATCACAAAATCCCACCAGTAAGGACACAAATGGAGATATATGTCCCAAATGCACGTGCTCACACAATCGAAATCTCAGTACTCAATCAACAAACAAAACTCAGCCTCAAGTCCTCCAGACTAGCCTATTATCAACACGTTAAAATCACACCTTGCACCTCATCCATGGAAATCACAAGTCGTCGATGCACAGCTCATACCGACCGCTCATGTGCGCATACAAATGCATGGAAGGAATTCAAAGAGTTATGCTTCAAGCTGAATCAATGGATTCATATGACAAGAATTCAAGAATGTGATAATTTCCTAAGGGTTCTGCAACCTCTCGAAGATAAGTGCAGACGTCTCCGCACCGATCCACAAGACTCCACTAAGCATGCTCATGTCTTGTGAGACCTATGTAACCTAGGCTCTAATATCAGCTTGTCACGACCCAAACTAAAATGTCGTGATGGAGCCTATCGAGGTACTAGGCTAGTCGACTCATTACTCAAAACAACGTGATATTTCATTTCAAAGGTAATTCAAAAAAAATGAAAAGTGCGAAAAGAAAAGCCTGACATTGGGTGTCACTAGCCATGAGCATCTACGATATATGTATGATAATACTAAGGCCAATACAGTCTAGAAAACAACTAAAACATCTGTAGGAAGATAGGAGGGAGAAAAGCAGGGTTGCAATCGCCAGCCAGCTACCTTGCTAACTCTGATGGATCAGCGATGGATGAAATCAACAATCATTAGCACGTCCAGTAACACCTAGATCTGCACACGAGGTGCATGGAGTAACGTGAGTACACCAACTCAGTAAATAACAATCAAAAATAAAGGTTGAGCAGTAGTGACGAGCAGTAAAACACATAAAGTACACATCATGAAATCCCAGTAAAATACAACATGCTTTCAAATCGGTATTTGAGTCAAATCATCTCGTTTGAAATCCCGTTCCGGTGAAAATTCATTTAAAGATAGTTTTCGACAGTTTCAACAGAGGGTCAATGCAAAAGAGAGTGAAAAATGATGAAATCATAAACATCCTTCGAGCAAAACATCACTCATATACAGCCCCTCAGGCAAGCCTCACAGTCACTCATAATCAGCCCCTCGGGCATACCTCTGAATCACTCGTAACAGCACCTCGAGTATACCTCACCGTCACTCATGCCTCCTAGTGACTCAGCATTCGGCACTCGGTAATCGACATTCGCACTCAGTAGGTACCTGCACTCACAGGGGTATGCACAAACTCTAAAGGGGCTCCTTCAGCCCAAGCGTTAGATCAAGGCAAATCATGGCATCAATCACTCAGGCCCTCGGCCTATAATAAACATGATACAACGTGCAACCCGATCCCATATAATATCCTCAAAAAACAGGCCCTCTGCCTCACTGAGTCATAAACCTCTCAAGCCACTCGGGCATTTCAGTAAAAACAGGGAACTCAGCCCAAAACTACATTTATATGCATAAAAATCGAGTAATAAAACTGAGTTATCCAGTAAACAGGTATAATCATGACTGAGTATAGATTTCAAATCAAAAACAGTGAGGGGATGGTAAAAACATTGCCTTGAGGGTCCAAACAGTACGGGCACAAGGCCCGAACATGGCATTCAGCCCAAGTTATAAGAAGTCTTTCTAAAAAACATAGCTATTATATAATTCAAACAAAATATGCAACTCTACAGTGGCTATGGAACGGACCAGGTCACAATCCCCAACAGTGCACGCCCACACACCTGTCACCTAGCATGTGCGTCACCCCAAAATAGTAAAATGATATGCAATCCGGGGTTTCATACCCTCAGGACTAGATTTACAATCGTTACCTACCTCAAACCGGTCAAATCTCTAACCCGCGATGCTCTTGCCTCTCGACTCGTCCTCCAAATGCTCTGAATCTATTCAAATCAATATATTACCATCAATATACACTAATGGAATGAATTATATAAGAAAAACTATCAAATTAGCGAAAAATCCTGAATTCGGCTCAACCCGGCCCTCGCGCCCACATCTCGAAATCCAAAAAAATTTAAAAAGCTAGAAAGCTCATTCACTCACGAGTCCAACCATACCAAATTTATCAAAATTTGACCTCATATGACCCCTCAAATCCTCAAATCAAGCTCTTCAATTCCCAAGCCCTAATCCCCTCAATTACACCCCTAATCTTCACTAATTACATGCTTAATCAATGGGAAATTACTATAAACACGAGTATTAGGGACCAAGTACTTACCTCAATGAAAACCCCCATAATTCCCTCTTCAAAACACTCCAAACGCTACAAAATCCGAATAGCAATGGTGAAAAAAATACCCAAAAATTCGGGAAGTGTGCTATTTATACATTCTTCCCAGGCTTCTCGCACCTACAGCCAAATATTCACTGCTGCGGAACTGCACCTGCGCTAAAATCTCCGCATATGCGAAAACCATTTAAGACTTCAGACTCCACACCTGCGGGCACGCACCTGCGCTCTTCCTTCCACTTGTGCGGAAACTGGCCAAGCATCCACTTCTGCATCTGTGCCCCAGGTCTCGCACCTGTGGGCTCGCAGATGCGACTATTCTTACGCTCCTGCGGACCCAGCCTAGGTCCTCCAAATATGTATATGTGTCTCACCTAACGCATCTGTGATCTCGCACCTACGGCTCCCCATCCGCAAGTGCGGTAAAACACTAACAGATAAAAAACACCAGAAAACAGCAGTTCCTTAACACCAAAAAACCACCCGTCAACCACTCAAAACACACCGGAGGCCCTCAAAACCTCAACCAACAATATCAAGGAGTCACATATCATTTATACGAACTATGTCGAGCCTTCGGAATGGTCAAAACAACATCAAAACACCAAATCAACCTCGAATTAAAGCCTAAGAATTTTGTAAACTTTTAATTTCTGCAACGATGCCGAAACGTACCAAACCTCATCCGAATAACCTCAAATTTTGCACACACATCGCAAATAACATTACAGACCTACTCCAACTCTCGAAATTCCATTCTGACTCCGGTATCATATTTCCACTGCCGACCGAAAATCGCCAAATTTCTAAGTTTTCCAATTCAAGCCTAATTCTACCACGGAACTCCAAATTACTTTCCGAACACGCTCCTAAATCCAAAATTACCTAACGGAGCTAACCAAACCATAAAAATCCAAATCCGAGATTGTTTACTCATAATTCAACATCCGGTTGACTTTTCCAACTTAAACTTCTAAATAAGAGAGTAAGTGTCTCATTCCACTCCAAAACCATTATGGACCTGAACCAACCAACCCGATACCATGCAATATAGATGAATAACACATAAAGAAGTAGAAATGGAGGAAATGGGCTATAACTCTCGAAACGACTGGCCGGATTATTACACTTTCACTTCTAAAAATAAGATTAAAATTTCACTCAAATAGGTTAATTTAGTATTACTAGCAGGATATTTAGAACCATAACATTTTAGAAAGTGAAAGTATCAAATTTATGAAAAAATATAAGCATATCTTATCCCAATTACTATTATTTAAGTGTGTTTGGATAAGCCTATAAGAAGGTTAAACTGACTTGTATCAATTGATTATAACCAAAAATTAGCCAAAGTCAACTTACGACTTTTCAACTTACAAGTACTTTTAATTTGACCAAGATATTTAGTTTTTCTATTCTTAATATTTTTTCTAATTCTCTCAAAGTACCTTCTCAAGACAAAATTCATAGGATTGAACTCGGGAGAGGGAATTCTAGATTGCATATAGGATGGAGTAGAGCAAGCTCTTGAACCTGAGTATCGGGAACGGATTTGCGGTTAGGATGGGGATATAACTAATACCTTGCTTTGTTACTATACAGTTCTTGTTAATCCTAATTCTATAGGAATATAAGAGTTAGGTTAGCTTGAATAAACGAGGCGTACTTCGGGAGAATACTACGAATAATATTAACCCCTCCAATCAATAAAACAGATAAATTAATTAAATAATTTAAGTGGAAGACTCAACTGGATTGTTAGCTAACCCATAGCTCTGGAATATTTTCAAAAGCTTGTTGCTCCCAAATGCACACGCAAGTATACGTGGTCATACATGTAATATAGGATTATAAGTTTAGATATCGTACCCACAGGGACTTGTGATTATTTATTCACTAAATTCAACTAAGACAATTAAATTATTTGAATGATTCCTAAGGTGTGATTATTTAACTAAAATAATGTAGAGTAGTAAACTAAGATATTAAAAGAAACAAGTCGGCAAGCTTAAAGATGAATTCAATATGAGAAAATATTCCAGAGCTATGGGTTAGCTAATAAACCCGTTGAGTTTTCTAGTTAAATTGTCTAATTAATTTATCTAGTTTATTGATTGATAGGGTTAATATTACTCGTAGTTGACGAGTGCAAAAAAAACAAAAAATTAATACTCGCTAGCCAATGATAGTATAGTATGATTATCATCTCCATAGGGATTGGGGATTTAAATAATGCTCCAGAAATTCCTGGTTTAACTGATAATCAGGATTATCAAAACTTGATTGGAATGATTATGAACTACGATTAACTACTAAAGTAAAGCAATTGACAATTGAGGGAAATGAACTATAGATTAGCATAGTTGGTTTCTTATCCATGTGAGAAATAAGGGTTTTGACATGATACATGCACCATTGTTATTCTGGATATGATATTGTTATATTTCACTCTTGAGGTTCTATAAATTCTCACGAATTCAATAGGTGATAAGCTTATACTTTCGATTCAGACTCCTCTCTCAATTAAATCTAAAACTTTCAAATAAACTAACGTGAAGTGGGGTGAAACTTGCAAGAATCTATTGGTAGGAATGATCTAAGAGAAACTTCTCATGAATATTTCTCAATCTTAATTTAAACGTTAACTCAAAAAGCTCTCTCGATTATTTCAAAGAATCACCAAAATGAACTGAGGCATACGCTGCAATAATATTCAATAAGATGTTCTTCTTTCGATTAAACACTATAAAGAATAAATTCAAAACTATATTAAAGCTCCTCCAATAAATTCAAGCAATTAAGCAGTAGTGAAATCCATAAACAACAACCGAGTAAACAAATCATGTCTAACCCTAAGGTAAACTACTCCACAATTATGGAGGAAGTCATCACAAATATAATTAAAGAGTGAGAAAGCATCAACCTAATGTTACAATATAAACTCCCATATTTAATTGATGGAAAAATGATGAAATCTTGTGACTTGTAGCCTCCAATGCGCTCCCAAAGCTTCTAAGGTCAAAAGTCCCTTCAAAAATGTCTTTTTGGTGTATTTATACCATATAGGAGTGGGCCTGGATGAAACTAGCCTTTCCAAGCCGAAACAGGTAAATACTCTGAGAAAATTTTATAGGCGCGCCGCCCCATGCAGAGCACTAATGGGGAAGTTTAGAGAGAAGTACCTGAAAAATAGCAACACAAAGCACTGTCGAGCCGCCCTATGCGGCGCGGTTGTGCATTTTATAGAGTAAAATTCTTCTTCGTTTTATGATATTCAGACTTGGTCCTCGACCTCTGAACGCGATCTCGATTTATCCATTGGGCTTTTACTCAGACTTCAAAGCTCCAAATTTTTTGATTAAGCTCCCGATTATCTTTTAACTCGAAATCACATCCTCCAAGGTATAAAATACATAATAAGTGCAATTCACTACCATTTAAGCTCAAACACAAGTAAAATGCAGTAACTAGAGTGCAAACTATGACTAAAATACGGGATCCTACCATCCATCAGTAGTATTCTTGCAAAGTACTACTCGCCTATTCAAGACTACCTAAATCTTATATTCATGTGGAATTGGGATTAACAAGAACACATTAACAATTCATTGTCACGACTCGGAATTCCCACCTTCGGGACTGTGATGGTGCCTAACATTTCAATTGCTAGGCAAGCCAACTCTAGAGGATTATTTAAGTCAATTTTAGTCAATTTCAATAACATAATCAATTAATCTAAATAGAAGCTTAAGTTGAAGTGCGGAATATCTGATACAATTCTGATATGAAGTCAGAACTTGCGAGCTTCTAAGATTTTTCTACAAACAGAGTCTGAACGAAATACAACTGTTCTAAATGAAAACAAATAGTAAAATAGGGAAAATAGAAGGGGACTCCAAGTCTGTGGACGCTAGCAGATCTACCTTGAGTCTCCAATAAGCAGTCCGAACTACTAAGCCTCACTTTTAGCTAGGCCAGTATCAAAATTTGCATATGAAGTGCAGAGTGTAGTATGAGTACAACCGACCCCATGTACTCGTAGGTGTAGAGCCTAACCTCGACGAAGTAGTGACGAAGCTATGAAAAAACACCCGCATAATAAAACTGTGCAGATAACAGTATATGTACAAGATAACAACAAATAGTAGCTAAACTTATATTATTGGAAGGGGACATGCTAAAAGGGATACAAGATACGAGAGATACACTGGAAATGATAACCAAAACAATCAATACGCCTTTAACTAGTGAAAACAATTTAGCCAATGAAGAAAATTGCACGGCATCACCCTTCGTCCTTTTACTCTCAACTTTACGATGAAATAATGATATTGCACGGTATCACCTTTCCTGATTTTACTCTCACTCTCAATATAAATCAATCGATACGGCACGGCATCACCTTTCGTGCATTAACTCTCATAACATGGCACGACATCGCCCTTTGTGCATTAACACTCACAATATGGCACGACATCACCCTTCGTGCATTAACAATCACAATATGGCACGACATCACCCTCGTGCATTACACTCTCCCTTACTACATAACAATGAACAAGTAATAGCAGGAAAATAGAACGAAAAAGAACAAGTCTTACTTCAACAATGGTTCCACAACACCAATCTCAACTTTGGAATATAAATTCAATTATCACAAAAGCCCATAAACACGGTAAGAACAATCAATTTATTAAGTAACTAGTCTATGCATGAATAACAAGATCAAAGTAACCGATAAACTATAAGGAACAAGTCCAATCCGCATGCTTTAACGCGACAAGAATGCATAAGTACTCGTCACCTCACATATACGTTGTATCCAACATCTAAACAGGTGGCAAATAGACAAACAAGTCCCAATCCCTCAAGTCAAGGTTAACCACGACACTTACCTCGCTCCAAAGGTCCACTCAAAGCTCAATCACAGCTTTGCCTTTCAATCAAGTCTCTGAACCAATAGAATCTTAAAAATTACCAACCAAACGATTCAAATTAAGCCTTAGGAACTACCCACGATTGCAAGATTCAATTTAGGTCATTATTGAAAAAGTCAACAAAAGTCAACCCTCGAGCCCGCTTGGTCCAATCTCGGGATTTGCACAAAAACCCGATTACCCATTCACCCTCGAACCCGATTATGTAATTGTATTGGAATCCGACCTCAATTTGAGGTCTTAATCCCTATTTGTGACCATTTGCGAACCTCACAAATGTGAAGAAACCATCGCAAATGCGAAGTCCTTTCCGTCTATGCTTTTATCGCAAATGCAAACTGGCCTGATCGCAAATGCGATCCATTGATCGCTAATGCAAAGTAACTCCCCTCCCCTAGTCCCCGTCGCAAAAGCGAAGACCTGGTCACAATTGAGCAATTGGTTCTGTTCGCAAATGCGAACATTATGTTCGCAAATGCGAAACTGACAGGTTTGTTGCCATATCGCAAATGCGAGATCTGAGACCTGCACCAGAAACTGAAGAACACCTACTGAGTTTTTATAAGTCCAAACCACTCCGTAGCCTACTCGAAACCCATCCGATCCCTCGGGTCCTAAACCAACTATGCACACAAGTCTAGAAACATCATATGAACTTTCTCGCGCGATCAAATCTTTAAAATAACACCTACAACTACGAATATAGAATCAAATCAAAGGAAATTTTCAAGAAAACTCATGAACTTCTAATTTCACAACTGGACGTCCGTATCACATCAAACCAACTCGTTTCTTACCAAATTTGAATGACAAGTCATAAATATAGTATGGGACCCATACCGGGTTCCGGAACCAAAATACGTATCCGGTATCCAAAAAAGTCAAACATAGGTCAAACATTTCAAAGTTATTAACCCTTTAACTTTCAAATTTCAACAAAGTGCGATAACTCAAGCTAGGGACTTCCGAATTCGATTCCAGGTATACGCCCAAGTACCAAATCACGATACGGACCCACCAGAATTATCAAAACGCGATTCAAGGTCTGTTTTCACAAAAGATTGACCGAAGTCAACTCAAATGGATTTTAAGGCAAAAATTTTATATTTTCTCAGTTTTTAAAATAAAAGCTTTCCGAAAAAACACTCGGACTGTGCATGCAAATTGAAGAAGGCTAAACTGAGGTATTTAAGGATTCAAAGCACATAATTAGGTTCTAAAACATAAGTATGATCTATCGGGTCATCACATTCTCCACCTCTAATACAATTGTTCGTCCTCGAACGGACATAGAAAAGTACTTGGGCTGGTGAAAAGGTGGGGATATCTACTCCGCAAGTCTGACTCGGAATCCCAAGTAGCTGCCTCAGCAGGCTTACCTCTCCACTGCACCTAGGCTGAAGGATAACTCTTCAACCTCAACTGACGAACTTGCCGAGCTAGAATAGCCACCGGCTCCTCCTCGTAAGTCAAATCCTTGTCCAACTGGACAGAGCTGAAATCTAACATGTGGGAGAGATCGCCGCAATACTTCCCGAGCATGGACACATAACACCGGATGAACTGTTGATAAACCCGGTGGTAAGGCAAGCCTGTAAGCCACCTCTCCCACTCTATCAAGAATATCAAAATGACCGATATATCTAGGTCTCAACTTTCCCTTCTTTCCGAACCTCATCACACCTTTCATGGATGATACCTGGAGCAACACTCTCTCTCCGACCATGAATGCAACATCACGAACTATACGGTCGGCATAACTCATCTGCCTAGACTGAGCTTAACGAAGTCGATCCTTAATAGCCTTGACCTTATCATCCTGTACTAAATATGTACCCAACAAACGAGCCTCCCCCGACTCGAACATCCAACTAGCGATCGGCACCGCCTATCGTATAATGCCTTATAGGGAGCCATCTGAATGCTCGAGTGTAGCTGTTGTTGTAGGAAAACTCTGTAAGTGGAAAGAACTGATTCCACGATCCTCTAAAGTCTATAACACACAAATGAAGCATATCCTCCAATATCTGAATAGTGCGCTCAGACTGTCTGCCCGTCTGAGGATGAAATGTTTTGCTCAGCTCCACCTGTGTGCCCAAATCACGCTATACTGCCCTCCAAAAGTGCGAGGTAAACTGCTTACATCAATCAAAAATGATAGACACGGGCACACCGTGAAGACGGACATCTTGCGGATGTAAATCTCTGCCAAACGCTCTGGAGAGTAGGTAACTGCCATAGGAATGAAGTGCGTTGACTTGGCCAGCCTGTCCACAATGACCCAAACTGCATCGAACTTCCTTCGAGTTTGTGGGAGTCCAATAACGAAATCCATAGTCATACGCTCCCACTTTCACTCAGGAATCTTTAACTTTTTAAGCAAACCACCAGATCTCTAATGCTCACACTTTACCTACTGACAATTTAGATAACGAGCTATATATGCAACTATATCAGTCTTCATTCTCCTCCACCAATAATGCTGCCGCAAGTTTTGATACATCTCGGCGGCGCCCGGATGAATAGAATACTGAGAACTGTGGGCTTCTTCAAGAACCTACTCACGAAGTCCATCCACATTGGGCACACAAACAGGACCTTGTATCCTCAAAACTCTGTCATCTCCAACATTTGCTCGCTTGTCACCACAGTGCCGCACTGTGTCCCTAAGGATAAGAAAATGAAGATTATCATACTGTCGCTCCCTGATGCGCTCGAACAAGCTAGACCGAGTGACTGTACTAGCTAGGACACGACTGGGCTCCGAAATATCCAACCTCATAAACTGATTGCCCAAAGTATGAACATCTAATGTAAGCAGTCTCTCACCGATTAGAATGTACGAAAGGCTTCCCATAATCGCCGCCTTTCTACTTAAGGTGTCAGCCACTACATTGGCCTTCCCGGGATGATACAAGATGGTGATATCATAGTCTTTCAATAGCTCTATTAACCTCCTCTACATCAAATTGATATCCTTTTGATTGAACAAATATTGTAGGCTCAGATGATCCATGAAAACCTCACTGACACGCCGTAAAGATAGTGTCTCCAAATCTTCAGCACATGAACAATGGCTTCCAAATCTAAGTCGTGGACATGGTAATTCTTCTCGTGAACCTTCAACTGCTGCGACGCATATGCAACCACCATTGCCATCTTGCATCAATACTGAATCGAGCCCAACATGGGATGCATCGCAATATACCGTATAAGATCCTAAACCTTTGGGCAACACTAACACCGGCGCTGTAGTCAAAGCAATCTTGAGCTTATGAAATCTCACCTCACACTCGTTTAAATATCTGAACGCGGCACCCTTCTGGGTCAATCTGGTCAATAGGGCTTCTATGGATGAGAACCCCTCCACGAACCAACGGTAATAGCCCGCCAAACCTAAGAAACTCCGGATCTCTGTGGCCGAAGTGGGTCTAGGCTAGTTCTGAACTGCCTCAATCTTCTTTGGATCTACCTGAATGCCTTCTACCAGTATGACGTTCCCTAAGAAAGAAACTTAATCCAACCAAAACATGCACTTTGAAAACATGGCATATAACTGGTTTTCTCTCAAAGTCCAAAGTACAATCTGACAATGTTGCTCATGCTCCTGTCGACTGCGGGAGTAGATCAAGATATCATCAATAAACACAGTCACAAAGGATTCCAAATAAGGCTTGAACACTCGGTTCATCAAATCCATAAATGCTGCTGGGGCACTTGTCAACTCAAAGGGCATCACTCGAAACTCTTAATGCACGTACTGAGTACGAAAAGCTGTCTTACGGATATTGGATGCCCTAATCCTCAACTGATGGTAGCCAGACCTCAAATAAATCTTCAAAAACACCTTGGCACCTTGAAGATGATCAAATAAGTCATTGATCCTCAGCAGTGGATACTTTTTCTTGATGGTGACCTTGTTAAACTGCCGATAGTCTATGCACATCCTTATCGATCCATGCTTCATCTTCACGAACAACACAGGCACACCCCAAGGCGTGACACTAGGTCTAATGAATCCCTTATTAAGAAAATCTTGCAACTGCTCCTTCAATTCTTTCAACTTTGGCGAGGCCCTACGGTATGGCGGAATAGAAATGGGTTGAGTGTCTGAAACCAAGTCAATACAGAAGTCGATAACCCTGTAGGGGGAATCCCCGGAATGTCTACAAGAAACACCTCTGGAAACTCACGGACAACCTGTACTGAATCCATGGAAGGAACCTCCGCACTAGGATCGCGGACATAAGCCAAATAAGCGAGACACCCCTTCTCAACCAAACGTTGATCCTTCATGTAAGAGATAACCCTGCTGGTAGAATTGTGAGGAGTCCCTTGCCACTCTAATCAAGGCAACCCTGGCAGGGTTAAGGTCACTGTCTTGGCGTGACAATCCAATATAGCGTGATAAGATGACAGCCAATTCATACCCAAGATAACATCGAAATCTACCATATCGAGAAGTAGAAGATCTAACTGGTCTCAAGACTCCCAATGGTAACCACACACAAATGATAAATGCAGTCTACAACAATAACATCTCCCACATGTGTGGACACATACACAAGATCACTCAGAGAATTAGGAGGAAAATCCAAATATGAAGAAAAATAGGATGACACATAGGAGTAAATAGAACCCGGATCAAATAGAACACAAGCATCTCTACCGCAAACTAATATAGTACCTATAATAACAGCGTTAGATACTCATCCTTAGGCCTGGCTGGAAAAGCATAGCCTCGGGGATGGACCCTACCACTCTGAACTACATCTCTAGGACGATCCCTAACTGGCTGGCCTATACCTCTAGCGGCCTGACCTCCACCCCTAATGGCCTGACCACCACCTCTGGCTTCCTGACCCTTACCTTTGCTGGCTGAGCGGGAGGTGAAGCACCTAGTGCCCGGACCATGGCACAAGAACCCTGATGCTGTGAACTGCTCGATGCACGAGGGCCAAATCTAGTAATGTTCCTCGGATAACCACAACCATAACAAGACATCAACTGCTATTACTGCTGACCCTGAAACTGACCCTGTCGACCTGAGTAACCACCCTGAAAACTCTGGAATGGAGGTGCACTAATAGGAGTTGGTGGTGTACTGTAGGCTAGCTGGTCGGAATAAGGCATATGAGGTCCACGACCACCTTAGGCACTGTGGGATGCCTGGAGTGCTGAATGAGACGGCCTGGAGGATGACCTCTACTAAAAGTACCCCCGCCTCCCGACGAGGCACCGCTAAACCCACCGGAATGACGAGACCTCTTGTCAGACCCTTGACCTCCCCTTGTGCAAGAAGCATCTCGACTCGCTTAGCAACATTGGCAGCCGTCTAAAAAGAAATCTCACTCCCAGTCTCCTTGGCCATCTGTAACTTGATAGGCTGAGCAAGTCCCTCAATAAACCTCCCCATCCTCTCTCTCTCTCTCCCTCTCTCTCTCGATCTCTCGATAGGAAGCAGAAGAATAGCATGACGGGCTATATCTACAAAATGGGTCTCATACTGAGTGACAAACATACTGACCTGCTGGAGACACTCGAGCTGCAAACGATACTCCTCTCTCAATGTGACAGGATCTAACTTCTTAAGAAATATCTGAGAGAACTGGTCCCAAGTAATAGCAGGCGACCCAGCTTGTCTGGTTGATACAAAATCCTTCCACCATCTCCTGGCAAAACCCGTCATCTGAAACACAGCAAAACCGACCACATGGGTCTCAACTATCCCCATGTTCCGCATAACCTCATGGCCACAGTCAAGATAATCTTGTGGGTCCTCTAAAGGTGCATTACTGAAGTAAACTGGAAAGAGCTTGGTGAACTTTTCCAATCTCAATAAGCCCTCGGAAGACATAGCTGGTCAATCACCGGCATACGTCGCAAAAATAGGTTGAACTACTCCGACTTGCTGAGTTGCTAGAGTCTAGTACTGGGGAGCCATCTGCTCCAGAGTGTGAGTAGCAGAAGTTTGTGCTCCTCCTCCAGCCTGAGAAACGGCTGGTGCCATGGGAAATGTGACAGTCTGGGCCACACTCTCCATAAGGCCCACCAAACGAACCAAAGCATCCTGAAGCACTGGGGTGACGATGAACCCCTCTGAGACCTGAGATAGTCGGACAGGAACAGTCTGGGCTGGAACCTCCTGGTCAAACTCTACCTGAGGCTCAACTGTTGGTGCTACTGCTCGAGCTCTAGACTAAGCCCTGCCCCTGACCCTACCCCTTCCTCGGCCTCTAGCACGACCTCGGCCTCGACATCCTCCCCTCGTAGGAGCTGCCACTATGGGCTCTGGTTGCAGCTCAGCTGAAGATGCGGTATGTGTTCTCGCCATCTACGAGAGAACAAGAGTAGAAGAGTTCAATTAGCAATGAGAGAACAATATCGCACGACAGAAAAGATTATAAGTGAAATTTCTTCCTAAGCTTCATAGCCTTTGGAAGATAAATACAAACGTCTCTGTACCAATCCTCAAGACTCTACAAAGCCTGCTCGTGAATTGTGAGACCTAGGTAACCTAGTGCTCTAATACTAACTTGTCACGACCCGGAATTCCCACCTTCAAGAGCATGATGGCGCCTAACATTTCACTTGCTAGGCAAACCGAAATTAGAGAACCATTAAGCCAATTGTTATTCAATTTCAATAAATAAAGTCAATTACGCCAAAATTAAATAAAACCGAGTGCGTAATAACTTAAATTACCATAATATCTACTACAATCCAGATCTGGAGTCACAACTATTTTGAAAGAAATACAATAGTTTTGAACAAAAAGAAACAGTAAAATGGGAAAATAGAAGGAGAATTCAAGGTATACGGACGCCAGAAAATCTACCTCGAGTCTCCAATGAGAAAATCCAAGCTACTATGCCTCACGAACATCCAGGGTTGGTACCATAGTTTGCACAAGAAGTACAGAGTGTAGTATGAGTACAACCAACCCCATGTACTCTGTAAGTTATGAGCCAAATTCGACGAAGTAGTGACGAGGCTATGACAAGACACCATGTAATAAATTTATGCAGATAACAGTATACGTACAAGATAACAACAAATAAAAGCTAAACATGAACTATTGGGAGGAGGACATACTAAACGGGGTACAAAGTACGAGAAATACAGCGGAAATGATAACTAGAACAGTCAAACTACCTTTAACCAGTAAAAAAAATTAAGAAAAATGAAGAAAATTGCACGACATCACCCTTCGTGCTTTAACTCTCAACCTAATAATCAAACATGAATACTCTCACTCTTAGTATAAATCAATAGATATGGAACGACATCACCCTTCGTGCATTAACTCCCATAACATGGCACGACATCACCCTTCGTGCATTAATACTCACAATATGGCACGACGTCACCCTTCGTGCATTAATACTCACAATATAACAAGAACAAGCCTTACGTCAACAATGGTTTCACAATACCAATCTCACTTTTAGGAACAATACTCAATTATCACAACAAGTCCATAAGAGTGGTAAGAATGATCAATTTAATAAGTAACTAGTCTAATCATGGATAACATGATCAAAGTAAGGAATAAATTACAAGGAACAAGTCCCACCGACATGCTTTAACCCGAAACAACGCATAAGTACTCGTCACCTAACATATATGTTGTACCCAGCATCTAAACATGTATAAAATAGACAAACAAATCCTAATCCCTCAAGTTGAGGTTATCCATGACACTTAACTCATTCCAAGGATCAATTCAAAGCTCAACCACAACTTTGCCTTTCAAACAAGCCTCCGAACCAATAGAATCTAGCAAATTACCAACCAAACAATTCAAATTAAGTCTTAGGAATGTGATGACCTGATATGTCATCTTATGTTTTAGAACCTAATTCTATGTTTTGAAGCCTCAAATAACTTATTTTACCCTTCCTCAAATTGTGTGCACAGTCCGGGTGTTCTTCCAGAATGCTTATATGTTAAAAACTGATAAAAATAAGAATTTTGCCTTAAAATTCATTTGAGTTGACTTTGGTCAGTATTTTGAGCAAACGGACCATGATCCGTGTTTTGACGATCCTGTGAGTCTGTATCATAATTTCGCACCTGGGCGTATGTCTAGAATCGAATTCGGAGGTCCCTAGCTCGAGTTATTGATTTTGTTGAAAATTATAAGTTTAAAAGTTTAATGATTTTTAAGAATCGACTTATGTTTGGTCTTAGTGATACCGGGTCCGTATTTTGGTTCCGGAGCCTGGTACATGTCGATTATTATATTTATGACTCGTCTGTCAAATTTGGTGACAAACGGAGTGGGTTTCGCGTTATTCGAACGTTCAATTCTGAAAATAAAAGTTTTAAAGTTTCATGAAAATTTCCTTTGATTTGGTGTCCGATTCGTATTTCTATGGGTTATTTTGGTGTTTGGATCATGCGAGCGAGTTCTTATGAGGTTTTTGGACTTTTGTGTATAATTTGTTTGGAGCCCCGAGGTCGCGGGTGAATTTCGGATAGGCTACAGATGGTTTTGGACTTAGAAAATCTGGGTTTTCCTCATCTTCAACTGTCATCTAGTTTCCTTCTTCGCATTCGTGATGGTACACTCGCGAACGCGAAGAGTGAACTAGAGTTGGGTGGAGGTTCTTCTTAGCGAACGCAGAGGCTAGGTCACGAACACGGAGCAATGGGGGATTTAGTCTTCGCGAACGCGACCAGCATATCGCGAACGCATAGGCATGGTACCTGGGGGAGGGGGGAGAGGACCTATACTCTTCGCGAACGTGGCACATGGCTCGCGAATGCATAAGATGGGGGTTTAAGAATTCGATAATGTGAAGGGTATCTCGCAAACCATAGGCTATTCGAGCCGCTTCTTCGAGATCGCGGCAGGGCCTTTGCGAACTCGAAGAAAGCCTGACGCCAGTGACTTAAAACAAAACTGAACACTGATTTTCCAAATTTTTCATAAACTCCTCATTAGAGCTCAGCCTAGGTACTATTTTGAAGAGAAAACTCAACACCAATTCATAGGTTTGTACTATTTAACTAATTTTCTTCCATTTCTAGCATCACTTATTAACTCCTAGCCCTAATATTTGTTCTTCCATGGTAGAAAACTAGGGATTTAGGAAGAATTGGGGGTTTTAGCAAATTGGGGATTTTGACTTCAATTTGAGGTCGAATTCCGAAACTAATTACATAATCAGGCTCGGGGGGAATGGGTAAATGAATTTTGGTCCGAATCTCGGGTTTTGCCCAAGCGGCCCGGGGTAAATTTTTGACTTTTTTGGGGAAAGTTTGGGAATTCTAAATTTATGCATTGTAATTGATTCCTTTAGCAATATTTGATATTATTGAGTCAATTGTAGTTAGATACGAGTGGTTTGGAGGTGAATTCTAGAGGAAATGTTGTGGTTGAACATTAAGTGATCTTTGGAGCGAGGTAAGTGTCGTGGTTTACCTTGACTTGAGGAAATTAGGAACACTCGGACTATGTATTATGTGAATTTTATGTGAGCTGCGTACATGCGAGTTGACGAGCGCTTATGCGCCGCAGAATTATCTTTTTTCCCTGTTTTTCTGCTTTTCTTTAATTATCTATTTCCCTGTACTAATTGTTATATGCTCTATATGTATTTCCATGCCTAACTGGTACCTGTTAATCATTGTCTTCTCTTGTTTATGACATTAGATCTTTTCATAGTTTCATGATCTCCAGTTGTTTGCTCATGTTGTTTTATTTGCAGCTTCTAGTTGTAAATTTCTGGACTGGTCTCGCTATGTAGTATTACTTATGTAGATTCTCATATTGTACAAGGTTTTCTATTTGGTTAACTTTGGTATTTATGGATCGTAAAGGCTTTCCGTGATTTGAATTGTAAATTTTACTGTGTACTTTGAGAACTTGGAATTGATATGGTGGGATCGGGTTGCACGCTGCAACAGGTAAAGTAAGGGTGGATTGATATGGTGGAATAAGATACGAATAATTTTTGACCTTGTTTTCAAGTAGGGAAGGACAAACAAAATTCCCTCCAAGTCTCGTGTTAAAAGGGTTTGGCACAAGACTTTTTTTATAATAAAGAAGCTCTTAAATTTCTTTTGCGATAAACACCAATGCACATAGTTATGCCACTTGGTTTTGTTCCCAGATTATAACTAGAAGTGTGTCATGATCCCAAATCTACTAGTCGTGATGGAACCTAACCCAAGCCTCTAGGTAAGCCAACTAGTAACTATCCAATTTCAATGATATTAACAAGACAGATAAATGATAGTAATTTACTGAATTTTATACATTTCCAAGGACTGATAGTACAAATCATGAGCTTCTAAGAAGAGAGTTTACAAAGCTGAAATGAAATTAATACGTAGTTTGTTGAAAAGTACATAAACAGAGTTTTATAGATCTACGGCTACCACGAACAAGAGGCAGCTACAACCGGGACATAGGTACATCTTCAATCCAGCTCCAATGAAACACAGTAAAATCAGCAGCCAACATCTGCACACAAGGCGCAGAAATGTAGTATGAATACAACCGACCCCATGTAATCAGTAAGTAACAAACTTAACCTCAGGTGAAAAGTAGTGACGAGCTAACACAAGGTCGGGTGCAATACCAATATCCCACAACAGTTCATAACAGCATAATACAAGTAATAAAAGAGGTATCTAAGAAGTAAAAATGCTCAGCTCGTTCACAGTTCCAAAAAATAGTCATGCTTTTCAAGTATTTTAGTGAAAACCCAAATCTTTTACCGAAAATGCCAAAAATACGAGCAAGTTTGAATCAGTAATTTTTCCAAATATCCTTTCCACAATAAATAAGATGTTTCATTTTCTTTCCAGATAGCAAGTGTGAAATACCTCTCTATGCGCACATATCATTGTGTAAGAAGTCATGAATGATGTGATACTATACATCATGAGGAAAAATACAAGTCTATGCTTGTATGTCATGTATGCATGCCAATTCCATGTATCTCAGACATGAAGCATGTACTCACACACTCAGAGTACTCAATCTCACCGTCTCACACTTTCCACTCATCATGCTCAACCATTCGGTACTACATATATGGCCCATATGGCCCAGGGAAGATCCATCTCAGAATATATACATCACTGACCATTAGTCACTCAGTAGTGAGGAAGGCCAATCTGGCCCATTGAGAAGATCTATCTCCAGGTATATAAATGCTTTGGACAAGATCCATGTCCAGGGACGATCCATCCCTATATACAATCAACAGCGCTCACTGGGGTGTGTACAAACATCGGAGGGACTCCTACATCCCAAGCGCTATCATAAGCCAGATCCAGGCATAAATTAATATAACATGCTGCAGCGTGAAACCTGATCCCATAACTATCACTCACAATCGGGCTCTCAGCCTCACTCAGTCATCAATCTCTCCAGTCTCACTCACGGGCTCACAATGTCATGAACTAGCCCGACAACAATGATATGATGTATCAATAAACAATAATTGAGACTGAGATATGATATGAATGCATGAATATAATTGAGTATGAAATATCAATGAAATCAGTATGATGACAGCAAGAAACGACCACTATGGGTCCTAATAATATCAACATAAATCATAAACATGATATTTCGCATGATTGACAAATCAATTACTTTATCACATGGTGAAAATAAGGTCATTATACAGTGCCATGGAAACAAAGGAGTCACAATTCACATGGTGCACGTCCACACGCCCGTCACCTAGCATGTGCGTCACCTCATCATCAATCACATAACACGTATTACAGGGTTTCATACCCTCAGTACTAAGTTTAAAAGAGTTACTTGCCTCGAACAAGTCAATTCCAATACCGAACAAGCCAAGCGATGCTCCAAAAATGACTTCTCGCACGTTCCGAAATCCGAACGGCTTGAAACTAACAAAGAAAAACTCAAATACATCAAACAATGCTAAAGGAACCAATCCCATTCGAAAAAGGTTGAATCTTTAATCAAAAGCCCAAAATAGGCCAAAAGCTCAACCCGAGCCCGCACCTCGAAACCCGACAAAACACAGAAATCCGCCAACCCATTCAGTTACGAATCAAACCATACTAGTTTCACTCAAATCCGACTCCAAATCAGTGTTCAAAACTCAAAAATTCACTTTATAAAATTTTTGACAAAACTCCCCAAATTTCACTTTGAAATCATCAATCAAATGCCAAAAATGAAGATAGATTCATAAAATATAACTAAAATCGAGTATAGAAAACTTACCCCAGTTTGTATGGTGAAAATTGCCTCTAAATATTGTCCAAATCCGAGATCCCTAACTCAAAATATGACCAAATGAACAAACCTTCGATATTAAGTATTTTTGCCCAGCTGTTCTGCCTCATTCTGCATGCCAAATGCTGCCAATAAATTTCTTGTGAAATTTCAGTCAATATAGGCTTTAGAATCACTCCATTTGACCTTATAGTGAAGGATATATGTTGGTTTCAATATTTGAAAATGTGCAGATTTTTAAGTACGAGGTCAGTGGCAATTTCGTAATTAATTTTAAAAAAATGGCAATCCAATTCTTAGTAAAATGACCATAAAATCTTCATACGATGCCCAAATTTGATGATTGTTTTAGCTACAGATCAGTAATTGTGATGCGGAGCTAATGCTTCAATTAAAACAGAAATCGGAGCTTATTTGTTCAATGTGATACCATTTATGCTTGAATAAACGAAGTCGAAACATAAGAAAAACGAGCGCAACACAACCCAAATATATCCGAAACTCACTCGAAACCCTCGGGATCCCGCACGAACATACTAACAAGTCTCATAACATAACACGGACTTACTCGAGGCCTCAAATCACGTATAACAACATCAAAATGACGAAACGCGCCTCAAATCAAACTTAATGAACTTTCAAACTTTTCAACTTCCATAAATCATGCCAAAACATAGCAAATCAACCCGAAAGCTATTTTGAATTCCCGGAACTCCAATCCGAATTCGATATCTTCAAAGTCAACTTCCGGTCAAACTTATGAACTTTCTAAACCTTCAAATTTTCAATTTTTGCCAACTTGTGCCGAAACCTTCTAGAAACATCCAAATGCAAATCCGGGCGTACGGAAGAGTCCAAAATCACCATCCGGGCCTAACGAAATCATAAAAACTCCGTTCCAGGGTCAAATTCACAAAAAGTCAAACTTGGTCAACTCTTTCATCTTAAAGCTTCAACAATGAAATTCATTCAACCAAACTGATTCTGAATAATCTGAAAGCCAAACCGACGATTCACAATAGTCATAATATATCATACGGACCTTCTCATGTCCGTAAACTACCGAGCGAAGTGCAAATGCTCAGAACGTGTGATGACCCAAAGGGTCATCTTATGATTTAAGTATCTATTTCGGGCTCGTTAACCTTAAAAATATTATTTTTATTCACCTTGTGCAGTCGGGGCGTGAATCCAGAAAGCCTCTATGTGAAAATATATGAGTAAAAATTTTTGAGAGTTAAAAATTTGATTTTTAGTTGACTTTGGTAAACGTTTTGAGTAAATAGATCCGGACCCGTGTTTCGACGGTCCGTAGTAAAATATAAGACTTGGGCGTATGCCCGAAATTGAATTACGAGGTCCCTAGCTCGAGAAATAATTTTTTGATGAAAATTGTTAAACTAAAGTTTAAAGGAATTAAAGAAATTGATTAGTGTTTGAACTCGTTGATATCAGGACCGTATTTTGGTTTTGGGGCCCGGTAAAGGTCTATTATAACATATATGTCATGTCTGTGAAATTTGGTGGAAATCGAGTTTACTTGACTTGATTCGGACGTCCGGTTGAGAAGACAGTAATTTTGAAGTGTTCTTGAGAAATTCATGAGTTTTGATGCTAAATCTGTAGTTTTAGGTGTTATTTTAGCGATCTGATCACACGAGAAAGTCTGTAAGAAGTTATTATACTTGTGTGCATGTTTGGTTTGGAGCCTTGAGGGATCATGTCAGTTTCGGGTGGGCTTCGGGATGTTTAAAACTTAGAAAAATCTGGTGTGTTGTTGTTTCTTGTGCATTGATCCCTTGTGTTTCGAGATCACGAAGCTTCTCCCGCGATCGCGAAAACTGGGCTGGGGGTCGATTCCTTCTACGCAAACGCGAGTCGCCGGCCGCAAACACGGAGCAGGGAGGGGTTAGATCTTTGCGAACGCGTCTGGCTTTATGCGAACGTGTAGTGTTTTGGAAGCTGGGCTGGGAACCATCGAATTGCTCTTCGCAAATGTGACCACTGGGACGCGAACGCGATGGTCAGGTGGGCTAAGCATCGGGAACACGAATAGCACATCGCGAACGTGTAGGCCTTTGGGCCGCAAAGCACCGCGAATGGGACGAGGCCTTCACGAACGCGAAGAAGGCTTGTCCAGCGATTAAAAAAGAACATAAAAACAGGATTAGGCTATTCTTTCATGCTTAGAGGCGATTTTCACGAGACAAGTTCTTCCCCAAAGTGTTGGTAAACGATTCTGAACTACTTTCTTCCAATTACCCATTGTTTTTCATCAATTTACAACAAAAAATCTAAGGTTTTCATAGTAGAAATTTAGGGTTTGGGTAGAATTAACGAATTTTGTATAATTGGAATTTAGACCTCGAATTGAAATCGTATTTCGAGACTAATTACATATTCAGGCTCGGGGGTGAACGGGTAAATGGATTTTGGTCCGAACCTTGAGTTTGGATCAAGCAGGCCCGGGGTCAATTTTTAACTTTTTTTAGAAAACATAGGAAAATCATGATTATGCATTAAAGTTAATTCCTTTAGGAATAAATAAAAATATTAGAACAAATTATGATTAGATATGAGTGGGTTGCAGGTGCATTATAAAGGAAAAGTTGTACTTTACCAGTAAGTGGCATGCGAAATCGAGGTAAGTGTTGTGTCTAACCTTAGCTTGAGGGAATAGGTATTGTGTGACTACTTGCTACTTGTTTTGTTGTTGAATACGATGTATAGTTGAGGTGACGATTTCCTATACGTTGTAGTCGAGTCATAATATGCGAGTGAAAGTTCATTCTTGTTATACTTGTAGTCTTAAAGCCTATTTACCATATTTATTGTTGCTATTGAAATATTGGAAGAATTGTATCCGGTTCCACCGAGATGGATAACATTGTGAATATTGGTTTGAGGTTGAAGTATTAAATTGTGAAAGTAATTATGAGGAAATGCTGATTTCTTGTGAAAATTTCTCTTTATATATTGTAAATGTTTCTGTGATTGGTGAGGAAGTGTGTAAAGCACGAAGGGTGATGTCGTGCATAATTTATTTATATTATGAGGAAGAGTGTAAAGCACTAAGAGTGATGCCATGCATAATTTATTTATATTGTGAAGAAGAGTGTAAAGCACGAAAGGTGATGTCGTGCATAATTTATTTATTTTGTGAGGTTGAGATTAAAAGCACGAATGGTGATTCTGTGCATTCATATTTATAATCTGGTGAGGACGAGAGTAAAAGCACGAAGGATGATGTCGTGCATTATATTTAATATTTGGAGAGGCTGAGAATAAAAGCACGAAGGGTTATGCCGTACAAATTTCCTTTCTATTTAAATTGCTTAATTTATTTGTTTATAATTGTTGATTTCTGTCTTTTCGTTTTCTCACTCCTTATGTTAAAATTCACCACTGAATGTCCCTTTCCCATTAATTGTTGTATTACTGCTTTAATTGTTGTTACTTCCAATATCATGATTATATATGTCCAGGTGTTTATGTGGTGTCCTGTCCTAGCCTCATCACTACTTCGCCGAAGTTAGGCTCGACACTTACCAGTACATGGGGTCGATTGTACTGATATTGCATTCTACACTTCTTGTGCAGATCCAGGTTTAGGTCCGATCTGAGTTCGAGTTAGAGCTGATAATTCCGCACGGAGACACGAGGTAGATCTGCTGATGTCCGCAGATTCCTTGAGTCTCTTCATTATTATTATTCAGTTTTTGTTTTATATAGTTCAAAAACACTTATATATTTTCTTTCAGCCAAATACTTGTAGTAATTCTTAGTAGTTCATGGATTGTGACTCCAAACCCTGGGTAGCTAGATATTAGTATTAGTTTCGTAGTATCGTTTTATTATATCATATATAACTCTGGTATTATATGTTGGATGGTAGAAAGACTTTGTATATGTTTCAATTATTTTAAATGTCGTAACCCTCTAATGTTGGTTTGCCTAGCAAGAATAGATTTAGGTGCCATCACGGTCACAACGGTGGGAATTTGGGTCGTGACAAGTTGGTATCAGAGCACTAGGTTGCCTAGGTCTCACAATTCACGGACAAGCTTAATAGAGTTTGAGGGATCGGTACGGAGACGTCTGTACTTAACTCTCAGATGCTATAAAGTTAGGAACAAGTTCACTTTTATTCAACTCTGTCATGAGATTCTTGTTATCCCAATACTGATTGAACTCTTCTATTCTTATTCTCTTGCAGATGGCGAGAACACGTGCCTCTTCTTCCATTGACCAGCAACTGAATCCTCCAGCAGCAGCTCCTACAAGGAGCAGAGGCCGAGGCCGAGGCAGGGGAAGGACTCAGCCCAGTGCTCAGGCAACAGCTCCAGCTGTGGAGCCCTAGATAGAGCTTGATGACGGGGTTCCAGCTCAGACCGCTCCGGCGGGACCAGCTCAGGTCCCAGAGGTGTTTATTTCTACCCCGGTGCTTCAGGATACCTTGTTCCAACTAGTGGGCCTTATGGAGAGTAGCCCAGACTGGCGTATTCCTCGTGGAAGCAGCCGTATCTCAGGCTGGAGAAGGAGTCCAGACTCCTGCTACCAACACTCCGGAGTAGAACACTCCTCAGCTTCAGACCCCAGCAGCCCATCCTATTGGGGTAGTTCAGCGAGTTTTTTAGCACCGCTCGTTGATGGGGCAGCTATGTCCTCCGATGCTTTGTGAATATTGGACAGGTTTATCAAGCTCTTCCTTTTCATTTCAGCGATGCCACTTTAGAGGACCCAAAGGAGTATCTTGATAGTTGTCACGAGGTTCTTCAGAACATGGGTATTTTGGAGACCAATGGGGCCGACTTCGCTGCTTTTCAGATGACGAGTTCCGCCAAGAAATGGTGGAGGGACTATTTGTTGACTAGACCAGCTGGGTCTCCTGCTCTTACTTGGGATCAGTTCTCACATTTCTTCTTGGAGAATTTTCTACCTATTACTACTAGAGAACAGCGCCACTGTCAGTTTGAGCGTCTCCAGTAGGGCAGCATGACTGTTTCGCAGTATGAGACCCATTTCATGGATTTGGCTCGTCATGCTACTATTTTTCTACCCACATAGAGGGAGAGGATTAGGAGATTTGCTTAGGGTATTTATCAGCCTATCCGATTGCAGATGGCTAAGTTGACAGGGAGCGATATCTCTTTCCAGGATGCGGCTAATGTGGCCCGGAGAGTTGAGGTAGTTCTTGGATGGGGAGGTCAGGGATCAAACAAGAGACTTTGCCATTCTGGTGGATTGAGTGGTCCCTCATCTAGAGGTGGGGTTACTTTCAGTAGAGGCCATTCGTCCAGGACATTCCATTCAGCACTTCAGACATCCCATGGTGCCCCAGGTGGTTGTTGCTCTCACTTGCGTTATTCTGATTAGCCAGCTCCTATCACTACACCTCCTCTCCAAAGTTTTCAGGGTAGTTATAAATGTTGACAGGGTCAGTTTGCCGACTAGCAGCCGAAGTCTCGTTATACTTGTGGCGACCCGAGGCACATTACTAGATATTGCCCTCGCGCGTCGTGTAGCTCCCAGTATCAAGGTTCTCGTGCTATAATTCCGGCACCAACTACCACACCACCTGCCCAGCCAGCCAGGGTTAGGGGCCAGGTAGCCAAAGGTAGGGTTCAGATTGTTAAAGGTGGAGGCCAGCCCGCTAGAGGTGGTGATCCGCCTGTCAGAGGTCGTCCCAGAAACATGGTTCAGGGTGTTGGGGCCCAGCCCCGATTGTATGCATTTTCGGCCAAACTTGAGGCAGAGTCCTCTGATGCTGTTATCACAGTAGCATTTCAATTTGCAATAGAGATGCTTCAGTTCTATTTGATCCGGGGTCTACTTACTCTTATGTTTCATCTTATTTGTTTTTCGTATTTGGTTGTGCCCCGCGATTTCTTGAGTGTCCATGTTCATGTATCTATGCCCGTGCGGGATGCTATTATTGTAGATCGTGTGTATCACTCGTGTGTGGTTGTTATTGAGGGTCTTGAAACCAGTGTGGATGTTTTTCTCCTTGATATGGTTGATTTCGATGTCATATTGGGTATGGATTGGTTGTCACCTTATTACGCAATCTTGGGCTGTCACTCCAACACAATGACATTAGCATTGCCAGGGTTGCCTCGATTAGAGTGGAGAGGGACTCATGGTCATTCCTCCAGTAGGGTTATTTCTTATACGAAGGCTCGTCGCATGGTCGAGAAGGGGTGTTTTGTACTACTTGGCTCATGTTCATGATTCTAGTGCTGAGGTTTCTCCTATAGATTCGGTGCCTGTTGTTCGTGAGTTTTTCAAGGTTTTTCCTGCATATCTATCGGGGATGCCATCCGACAGGGATATTGATTTTTACATTGATGTGTCTCCGGGCACTCAACCCATTTCTATTCCTCCATAATGGATGGCTCCACCAGAGTTGAAAGAATTGAAGGAAAAATTGCAAGATTTGCTTGATAAGGGCTTCATTAGGCCTAGTGTCTCGCCCAGAGGTGCACCGGTTTTATTCGTGCATAAGAAGGATGGATCGATGAGGAAGTGTATAGATTACCGGTAGTTGAACAAAGTCACTATCACGAATAAGTATCCATTTCCGAGAATTGATGATTTGTTTGATCAGCTTCAGGGTTCCAGGGTGTTTTCAAAGATCAATTTGAGATCGGGCTACCATTAGTTGAAGATTAGGGCATCCGATGTCCCTAAGACAGCTTTCCGGATGAAATATGGGCACTATGAATTCCTGGTGATGTCTTTTGGCTTGAGTAATGCCCCAGCATCATTTATAGACTTGAAGAATCGGGTGTTCAAGCCTTATCTGGATTCCTTTGTAATTGCGTTCATTGATGACATTCTAATATACTCTTGCAGTCGGGATGAGCATGAGCAACACCCTTTGATAGCGCTTCAGACTTTCAGTGGCAATCAGTTGTATGCTAAATTTTCAAAATACGAATTTTGGTTGGATTCGGTCGCCTTCTTATGTCACATCGTATCAGTAGAGGGTATTCAGGTAGATCATAAGAAGGTAGAGGCAGTCAAGAACTATCCCTGACCCACTTCAGCCATGGAGATCAGGAGCTTCTTAGGTTTGGCAGGCTACTACCGTCATTTTGTGGAGGGTTTCTCGTCTATAGCAGCCCCAATGACTAAATTCACTCAAAAAGGTGCCCCGTTCAAATGGTCGGACGAGTGTGAGGCAAGATTTCAGAAGCTCAAGACAGCCTTGACCTTATCACCGGTGTTGGTGTTACCATCAGGTTCGGGATATTTCACGGTATATTGTGATACCTCCCGTGTTGGGATCAGAGCTGTATTGATGCAGGAGGGCAGGGTGATTGCATATGTGTCTCGGCAGTTAAAGGTTCATGAGAAGAATTACCCTGTCCATGATTTAGAGTAGGAAGCCATTGTTTACGCATTGAAGATTAGGATGCACTATCTTTATGGTGTGTTGTGTGAGGTTTTCACGGATCACCGCAGCCTTCAGTACTTGTTCAAGCAAAAGGATCTCAATTTGAGGAAAAGGAGATGGTTAGAGCTACTGAAAGACTATGACGTCACTATATTGTACCATCCGGGGAAGGCCAATGTGGTTGTCGATGCATTGAGTAGGAAGGTGGTGAGTATGAGCAGCCTTGCATTCATTCTAGTCGGTGAGAGGCCATTCACATCAGATATTCGGACTCTGACCAACCATTTTGTGAGGTTGGATATTTCAGAGCGCAGCCGTGTTTTAGCTTGTACAGTCGTTCGGTCTTCCTTATTCGCGTATCAGAGATCTGTAGGATGATTACCCGCACTTGATGGTCCTTAGGGACACAGTTCAGCATGGTGGTTCCGAGTAGGTTACAATTGGAGATGACGGTGTTTTGAGGATGCAGGGTCGAGTGTGTGTGCCTAATGTTGATGGCCTTTGTTAGTTAATCCTTGAGGAGGACCACAGTTCTAAGTATTCTATTCACCCGGGTGCTGCCAAGATGTACCAGGACATGCGGCAGCATTGTTGGTGGTGAAGGATGAAGAAGGATATTGTTGCGTATGTGGATCGTTTCTTGAATTATCAAGAGGTGAAGTATGAGCATCAGAGACCCGATGGTTTGGTTCAGCGGATAGAGATTCCTGAGTGGAAGTGGGAGCGTATCACTATGGACTTCTTTGTTGGACTCCCACAGACTTAGATGAAGTTCGACGTCGTTTGGGTTATTGTGGATAGGCTGACTAAGTGAGCACACTTCATTCCTGTGGAAAGTACTTATTCTTCGGGGCGGTTAGCAGAGATTTAAATTCGGGATATTGTTCACCTTCACATTGTGCCCGTGTCTATAATTTCTTATCGAGGTATGCAGTTTACCTCACGTTTTTGGAGGCAAGTTCAGCGTGATTTAGGTACGCGGGTGGAGTTAAGCATAGCATTCCATCCTCAGATGGATGGGCAGTCCGAACGTACTCTTCAGATCTTAGAGGATATGCTCCGCGCCTGTGTTATTGACTTTAGAGGTTCTTGGGATCAGTTTTTGCCATTAGCAGAGTTTGCCTACAATAAAAGCTACCATTCGAGCATTCAAATGGCTCCCTGTGAGGCATAATATGGTAGACGATGTAGATCGCCAGTTGGATGGTTTGAGCCGGGAGAGGCTCGGTTGTTGGGTACAGACTTAGTTCAGGAGGCCTTGGACAAGGCCAAGATTATACAGGATCAACTTCGTACAACTCAGTCCAAGAAAAAGAGTTATGCCGACCGTAAAGTTCGTGATGTAGCATTCATGGTCGGAGAGAGGGTATTACTTGGGGTATCTCCCCTGAAGGGTGTTATCAGATTTGGGAGGAAGGTCAAGTTGAGCCCTAGGTATATCGGGCCATTTGAGATTCTCGAGATAGTGGGGGAGGTAGCCTATAGACTTGCATTGCCTCCAAGGTTATCCTCAGTTCATCAGGTATTACATGTGTCTATGCTCCTGAAATATCATGGTGACCCGTCCCATGTGTTAGATTTCAGATCTGTCCAATTGGTCAAGGATTTGACCTTGAGGAGGAGCCGGTAGTCATTCTAGACCGGCAGGTTCGTCAGTTGAGGTCAAAGAGTTACCCTTCAGTTCGAGTGCAGTTGAGACGTCATCCTATTGAGGCAGCTACTTTGGAATCTGATTCGGACATGCGGAGTAGAAATCCACACTTGTGCGCCAGTTCAAGTGATGTTCCATGTCCGTTCGAGGACGAACGTTTGTTTTAGAGGTGGAGATTGTGATGACCCAAAGGGCCCCTTATGATTTAGGACACCATTCTGGGCTCATTAGTCTTATAACATTATTTTTATTCACCTCGATTTTTGTGTGCAGTCTGAACGTGAATCCGGAAAGCCTCTATGTGAAAATATATGAAATAATAATTTTGAGAGTTAAAATTTAATTTTTAGTTGCCTTTGGTCAAAGTTTTGAGTAAACGGACACGTACCCATGTTGCACAGTCCCGGGAGGTCCGCATTAAAATATGGGGCTTGCACGTATGCTCGGAATCGAATTCCGCAATCCCTAGCTCGAGAAATAATTTTTGAGGAAAATTGATAAAGTGAAGTTTAAAGGAATAAAAGAAATTTATTAGTGTTTGAACTCATTGGTATCGGGCCCGTATTTTGGTTCCGGATCCCGGTACAGGCCTATTATAACATATATGCCTTGTTTGTGAAATTTGGTGGAAATCGAAGTTTATTTGACGTGATTCGGACGTCCGGTTGAGAAGATAGTAATTTTGAAATGTTCTTGAGAAATTCATGAGTTTTGATGCTAAATCCGTAGTTTTAGGTGTTATTTTAGTGATTTGATCGCACGAGCAAGTCCGTAGGATATTTTTAGACTTGTGTGCATGTTTGGTTTGGAGCCCCGACGGCTCGGATGACTTTCACGTAGGCTTCGGGATGTTTTAAATTTAGAAAAATATGGTGTGTTATTGTTTCTGGTGCATTGATGCATTGTGCTTCGTGATCGAGAGGCCTGTCCCGCGATCGCGAAGTGTAACTAGGTTAGGGGTCGATTCCTTCTACGCGAACGCGAATCACCGGCCGCGAACGCGGAGCGCGGGATAGGTTAGCTCTTCGTGAACGCGTCTGGCTTCACACGAACACATGGTGTTTTGGAAGATGGGCTAAGTACCATCGAATTGCTCTTCCCGAACGCGACCATTTGACCGCGAACGCGATGGTCAGGTGGACTAAGAATCACGAACGCGAACAGCATATCGCGAACTGGTAGGCCTTTGGGCCGCAAAGCACTGCGAATGCAACAGGCCCATCGCGAACGCGAAAAAGGCCTGTCCAACGATTAAAATAGAACCTAAAAACGGGATTAGGCCATTCTTTCATATTTTCAAAACCAAGAAGGCTTAGAGGCGATTTTCAAGAGACAAGTTCTTCCCCAAAGTGTTGGTAAACGATTCTTAACTACTTTCTTCCAATTACCCATTATTTTTCGTCAATTTACAACTAAAAATCTAGGGTTTTCATGGTAGAAATTAGGGGTTTGGATAGAATTAAGGAATTTTGTATAATTGGAATATAGACCTCGAATTGAGATCGGATTTCGAGACTAACTATATATTCGGACTCAGGAGTGAATGGGTAAACGGATTTTGGCCCGAACCTCGAGTTCGGACCAAGCAGGTCCGAGGTCGATTTTTAACTTTTTTTGGGAAAATTTAGGAAAATAATGATTATACATTAAAGTTAATTCCTTTAGCAATATATAATGATATTGAAATAATTATGATTAGATACGGGTTGGTTAGAGGTGAATGCTAAAGGAAAAGATGTACTTCAGCAGTAAGTGGCCTACGAAATCGAGGTTAGTGTTGTGTTTAACCTTAGCTTGAGAGAATAGGTATTGTGTGACTACTTGTTACTTGTTTTGTTTTTTGAAGACGATGTATAGGTGAGATGACGAGTACCTATACGTTGTGGTCGAGTCATAATATGCGAGTTGAAGTTCTTGTAGTCTTAAAGCCTATTATCCATGTTTATTGTTGCTATTGAAATGTTGGAAGAATTGTATCCGGTTCCACCGAGATGGATAACATTGTGAATATTGGTTTGAGGTTGAAATATTAAATTGTGAAAGTAATTATGAGAAAATGTTGATTTCTTGTGAAAATTTCTCTTTATATATTGTAAATGATTCTGTGATTGGTGAGGAAGAGTGTAAAGCACGAAGAGTTATGTCGTGCATAATTTATTTATATTGTGAGGAAAAGTGTAAAGCACAAAGGGTGATGTCCTGCATAATTTATTTATATTGTGACGAAGAGTGTAAAGCACGAAGAGTGATGTCGTGCATAATTTATTTATATTGTGAAGAAGAGTGTAAAGCACGAAAGGTGATGTCGTGCATAATTTATTTATATTGTGAGGTTGAGATTAAAAGCACGAATGGTGATTCTGTGCATTCATATTTATAATCTGGTGAGGACGAGAGTAAAAGCACGAAGGGTGATGTCGTGCATTATATTTAATATTTGGAGAGGCTGAGAGTAAAAGCACGAAGGGTGATGCCGTGCAAATTTCCTTTCTATTTAAATTGCTTAATTTGTTTGTTTATCATTGTTGATTTATGTCTTTTCGTTTTCTCACTCCTTATGTTAGAATTTCACAGTGTATGTTCCTTTCCCATTACTTGTTGTATTACTTCTTAATTGATGTTACTTCCAATAGCATGACTATATATGTCCAGGTTTTTATGTGGTGTCATGTCCTAGCTTCGTCACTACTTCGCCGAGGTTAGGCTCGACACTTACCAGAACATGGGGTTAGCTGTACTAATATTGCACTCAGCACTTCTTGTGCAGATCCAGGTTTAGGTCCAAGCTGAGTTCGAGTTAGAGCTGACACTTCCGCACGGAGATACGAGGTAGATCTACTGACATCCGTAGATTCTTGGAGTCTCTTCATTATTATTCAGTTGTTATTTTATCTAGTTCAAAAATAGTTATATATTTTCTTTCAGCCAAATACTTATAGTAATTCATAGTAGTTCGTGAATTGTGACTCCAAACCTGGGTAGCTAGATATTTGTATTAGTTTTGTAGTATCGTTTTATTATATCATATATTATTTTGGTATTATATGTTGGATGGTAGAAAGACTTTGCATATTTTTCAATTATTTTAAATGTCGTAACCCTCTAATGTTGGCTTGACTAGCAAGAATAGTGTTAGGCGCCATCACGGCCCCGACAGTGGGAATTGTGGTGGTGACAGAACGACCGGTCGGGTCGTTACAAAGTTCTTATTGAATTATCTTCTAGTTTTGTTCCCAGTTTATAGCTGGAATAGCTTGTTGAATTTGGAGGATACACCTAATTTTATTCATCATTTTACGGGCGAAATATCCTTAAGGACATGATCCTTGACACACCTCTAGTTTTTGTTAATTTTTATTCTCCATAATCAATTAAATTTTTTTGAACAAAAATTATATTCTAACACTATCTATACTTATTTTTTGCGCACACACACGACTTTGCTAAACCATAAAGCTCATAATTGGATCTGCTTATGCTAAACCACCAGTATTAGCTAGGCTATTAATAGAAATTAAATTGTGAATGATTGGGGAGAATAATTAGAAGAATTAACTCAATTTAACCACCCACTTAATTTCTTAAATAAAAAATAGCCATCAGATGTATAATATATGTAAAATTCATGTATAATTTATTATAGAGTTAGACCATAGCCTAAATATCTTTTTTTAATTAATTTGACATCTTTTTGGGTTTAAAAAGCTAGCTTGGTTCTTCTTTCACAACCCCTATGAATATATAGCTTTTTTCTAAGGAAATTTTACCTCCTATAGCAAAGGTTGATGTCTTATTTATTATAAATAAATATCCTTTTAAAAAATTATCTCCTATAGCTACCTTTTAATTTTTATAGAAAAATATTTATTTATGGCCACTTCCTACCTTTAAGCCTTTAAATACACTTTATATTATTTTTCTCTCTCCCTCTCTATTTTCTCCTCCTTTCTCTTTCCTCTTTCTTCTCTTTTTCCCCCGGTTTTTTCCTCCCCTGCTTTTAGAAACCCTAGCAGGGGTTGTGTTTCGCCAACGACAAATCCGGCCGGCGACCACTTCCCGCCTTCGTTGTTGTGTCACCCCTAACCCCCTCCTCTGACTGGCTATACCTTCTTCTTTTTATGAAGTGATGATTACATTAGGAAACTATTTGGTTTCCAAATGTGACGATCTAAAATAGTGGAAGTTGAAAAACTCTAAGATCCAACATCTTTCACGCCAATTTGAATGGAAAGTAGAGAAGTGATTTTTTTGCTTAATTACTCGTTATTCAAAATTCACGGTCCAACTAATTCAAATTCATTCTACGAGATTATAAGAAGTAGATCTCGACAAGGTGAAGAAATACGAAAATAAAATGGCAAAAGAAAAAAAAGAAGTAGCTGCATTGTCTTGAACTTTCTGTTATCTTTTTTTCCTTGTATTTCAATGTATCTCGTTGTATTTCATTGTATTCACTGTCTTTATTTCATTATATTTCAATATATCTCGCTTAAGTTTATGTATTTACTGTCTCGCTGTATTTCATGAATTTATTCATATGTGTTTTTAATTAATATAATTTATGTATTCAGATGTATATATGTATTCAAATGTATCTTCAGTATGTATTCATATGTTTCTGCTCTATAGATGACCTGTTATACTTCATGTATTCAATGTATTTTTATATATTTTACTGTATTCAATATAATTATATAATTTTAATATATAAATCTATTTGTAAAGATACCACTAAAAAATATTTTAGTAAAGAAACCAATAAAAATGGGAAGATGGATTGAATCTCTGAAGATTTCTCTGTTTTTGGGGTGTTTTTCGGTTGAGAATCTTTTCTATAACTGAAAATTCATATTTTGTGTGTTATAATTGAGTTTGTTGAGTTATATTAGGAGTCTAACATGTTAATTGAATCACTTACCATTTTTAAATAGCTGAAGACTTTTTTTCGCAAATTCCGTTACTGTATGCACGAAAACAGCTCGCGAATACAGTCGAATATATTCTCTGCTTAGCTGGACTCCCATGTTTTTAGCCGAGTTTTGCTACTGTATTCATGAATACTTTAGAAAAAATACATTGATTACAGTCTATAACAACTGAAAATATAGGTATAGAAAGTAATTTAGTAAATAGTAGCTATAGCAAGCTAATAATCACTAAAACATAGTGATTTATGAAAATTTCTCTGTTTCTAAACATAGAAAAGACATCAATTCAATTTGAGTAAAACAAGTAAGTACTTTAGGAATATCGAACAAACTATTCTGGCACTACGAAGATTATTACCTCCTACACGTCTTTGTCCTACACAGTTGGGAGGCGCAAGGGAGTTCATCCGAATCCAATTCGTCAAAGAATTATAGTGTATTATAAGGTCAAAAAAAATTTATGTTAATATAATAGATGTGAATTGTTGAATTGTCCCACATCGGAGGGGTTTGAGGCTCTTGGTCTCCTTATATGGTCTTGGGCAATCCTCACCTCATAAACTAATTTTTGGGATTGAGTTAGGCCCAAGGTCCATTTATCATATTATCAGAGACAGACACGTCCCAAGGTCCATTTATCATACTATCAGAGACAGACACGTCCCAATTATTGTTACCGCTGTTGGGCCCTCATTTATGTTTTCCATGCTCCAGTTTGCAGGCCTGGGCTGGGGGAGGGGAGAGGGTGTTGAGTTGTCCCATATCAGAGGGGTTTGAGGTTTTTCGTCTCCTTATCTGGTCTTGAGCAATCCTCACCGTCCGATAGATTTGAATCTCGACAATTTTTTCGTATGTTTACTTCTTTTGTTGGTGGATCTACTTAACGAAAACTCTAACTCCGCCAATAATCCTAGATGCGTCGAGCAAGTCAATACTAAAAAATTACTGTATAAAATTGAGTTCATGCAAGTGCATGTATCCATGTAAAAGCTTTTATAGAACAATATATTTTGATACTCATAATTAGCCATATTGAGAATGTTATATGTTACTACTTATTTTTTTTCTTTTCGCTATTAGTTCTTTTATATGGAGCTGAAAATTGGACAAAATATGAATAATGATTGACCTTGTTTTCAAGTAGGGCAGAACAAATAGATTTGATTCCCCCCAAGTCTCATGTTAAAATGGTTTGACACAAGACTTTTTTCTATAATAAAGATGCATTTAAATTTCTTTTGGAATAAACACCAATGCACATACATAGATGTGTCACTCCCAATACCTTGTGTAGTGGCATGGAGACTTTTATTTGTCTTTTCCATTTATTTTGGGGCATTCTTCAATTTCATATATTTGATCAACATTCTCTTTACCAGATTTTTTTAATAACAGAGTCAATATTCCTAATGACTTATCTTTCTTTTTTTCCATGTCCCCAGCCGACTAATTTAGATTCTGTCACGTAAGGCCCATTAAGTGAATAGTAAAAACACAATGACTAGAACTAGTAAAAAAACTTTATTATATCGTCCGAATATCTTCTTGTAACGGAAACAGAAAGATTAATTGAACTACGACTGAAATTATTAAGTAACGATAATATATATAACGAACCCTATATATTACAATCTAAACCTATTGTACTTTTAGAGCACCTTATAGGTGGACACTATATTACATTCCCCCTAAAAACATTGGTTGGAGATAAACCGAGTGCAAGTGCCCTTGCAAATGAAAAGAACTTATTCCTATTTGGGAAGTCAGATGATGTAGCTGGAGAGAACAAAGTCAAAGAAATATTAGGGAAAAAAACATAAAGCAACTATATGCCATAAAGATGCTTAGCTCTCCATCATGATCTTAATAAAGAAGAGAGGATTTACATGAAGAGGAGAGTCATATTTGTTTATTAGCCAAGCATGACTTGCCTGCTCCATTATTTAAAGAAGGTGTTTGGTTACTGATGAGTGGCTAGAATTCATGATTTTAAGCATTATATACCTTGCATTTTATGAGCTT